>NW_021036741.1:0-11596 GCF_004153795.1 Camellia sinensis
CCAAAAAAAAAAAAAAAAAAACAAAACAAGGGAAAGAAAAAGGGGGGAAAAAATGGAAACATAAAATTATTTCCAGAAATGAATTCATTTTCAGTATCATTTGCATGCAACTCATCACTAATCACATTAATTCAAGCTTTTTAAGTTCACAAGTAACCCCATTATCAATAATTGCCATCCAAAATTAAGAAACATTACGACATAGATGCATGTGTCAAAAGGTATATACTTCGGCAACACATTAGACCACAAAGAGAATTAAGTTTAAATCAACGATTCCGTGGCTCTTTGTTCATTACCTAAATTAGACTTATCAATTCAAATCAATCTCTAACATACTCCAAATACAACTAAATCTCATATAGGAATTACATGTTCAGAGTAGAGTATTAGTAAAATCAAATACAGATTAACTTAATGGTCACTTCCCGAATTACAGTCACGTAACTTTATCAGACCTTTCAAAAGATATCAAGTTGATGGAATACCTCCCAAGGCATTAACTTATTTAAACTTTGACAGAAATCACAATTCAACTTATAACAGTATAAGACAGAATATGCTTGAAGCTCGAACATAGAGCCTTTATCAAGTAGCCCAATAAATTATCAATGAAAAAACTCATTCATGCATAGCAAAATATCTCTTTCAGAAAACTTGTCGTATCTTGAAACATTCGGATTTTCGTAGGGTACTCACAGTCTTTGGTGTGGGAAAATTATCCAGAAAGCTTATCATATCATAAACAGGTCGGAAGTTCATAACATTTTTATTCATTTCCGAAAATACTTATCATAAATAATCATTCGTAGCCCAAAATATAGATTTCCTTAAACATTGTATATGGCATAGTCATTGTTAAAATCATTACGTCAGAAGTAGCGAATGTAAATGATGGTATGACATCTCTAAATAACACGGATCACATAAGTTTCATTCCAAATAAGGAACAAGCCTCGAATTATTTTCATACATTAAGTCAGAACGGAAACGCTCAGAACAAAATTATGTCCTTCAGAATAATTTACTAGTAATTTATTGAGAATTTAATTATAATTTACTAAGTATATTCTTAGAATTTGTTGAGTAATTTACTTAGTAATTTATTAAAAATTTATAGGACTTTACTGAAAATTTACTAAGTAATTTACTTGAATGTAATGAATAATTTAATTGAGAATTTATTGAGTAAGTTACTGAGAGTTTACTGAGTAATTTATTGAGATTTACTGAGAAATTTCTTAGCAATGTGAGTAATTTACTGAGAATTTAATGAGAGATTTTTTGAGAATTTCTAGGAAATTTGTTGTGTACTTTACTGAGAATTTACTGGGAATTTACTGAGTAATTTCACTCAGAGTTTACTGTGTATTTACTGAAAATTTACTAAGTAATTTACTGAGTATTTTACTTAGATTTACTTGGATTTACTGGATTAATTTACTGAGAATTTTCTGGTAATTTACTTTGTTATTTAGTGAGAATTTACTGGGAATATACTAATAATTTACTAAAAATTTTCCAGAAATTTATTGAGTAATTTACTGAGAATTTTCTAGGAATTTACTGCCTAATTTACTTGGAATTTACGTAGTAATTTACTGAGAATTTGTTAAGCATATTTAATGAGAATTTACTAGAAATTTACTGAGTAAATTTACTGAGAATTTATTGCGAATTTACTGAGAATTTAAAAAATAATTTTCTTAGAATTTACTAAGAATTTAATGAGAATTTACTAGTAATGTTACTGAGTCTTTTATTGAGAGTTTACTGAGTATTTACTGTGTAGATTATTGAGAATTTACAAAATTATTACTAAGGGGAATTTACTGAGAATTTCTTTGAATTACTGAGTAATTTACTGAGAATTTCCTTGGAATTTACTGAATTGATTTACTGAGTAAGTTTATAGAGAATTTACTTAGAAATTTACTTAAGAATTTTCTAAGTAATTTCTGAGATTTACTGAAATTTTACTGGAATTACTGAGTAATTTGTGAGAATTTATAGAGTAGTTTACCGAGTAATTTACCAGAATTACATTATAATTTGCTAGGTAATGTATTGCGAATTTACTGAGAAATTTACTAAGAATTTACAGGGGATTTACTGAGAATTTATACAGAATTACTAAATTATTTCTGAGAATTTCCGGGAGTTTATCTGAGTAATTACTGAGAATTTACTGATTAATTACAAAGAATTTACTAACTAATTTAATGACAATTTACTGAGAATTTACTGAGTAATTACTGGGAATTTACTGAGTAAATCACTGAGAATTTACTGGGAATTTACTAAGAATTACGAATTAATTTACTGGAGAATTTACTGAGTGATATACTGACTAACGTACTGGGTAATTTACTGGAGATTTACTAAGTATATTTAGTGAGAATTTGGCTGAGGAATGTACTATAGTAGTTTGTTGAGAGTGTTACTGAGTATTTACTAAGAATTTACTGGTAATTTATTGAGAATTGCTGATGTAATTTCTTAAAATTTACTAAGAATTTACTAAGTAATGTACGAATAATTTCTGGATAATTTCTTTAGTATTTACTGAGTAATTACTTGAATTTACTCAGTAATTTAGTTAGAATTACTTTGAATTGTGTGGGGAATTTACTGAGTAATCTATTATGAGAATTTAACTGGATAATTTATTGAGTAATTTACTGAGAATTTAGTGAGAATTTACTGAGAACTTACTTGGCGTAATTTACTGAGAATTTCTAAGTAATTATTGAGAATTTACTTGGATTTATTGAGTATGTGCTGGAATTTACTAAGTGATTTACTGGGAATTTTACTGAAATTTACTGAGTAACTGTAGCTGATAATTTTCTAAAAATTCTCGTAAGTAATGTATTGACAATTTACTGGAGTAATATACTGAGAATTTCCGAGTAATTACTGGAAATTTTCGAGTAATTTTCTAAGAATTTACTATGATTTACTAAGAATTTTCTTGCGAATTTCTAAGTAATTTACGAAGAATTTATTGAGTAATTTGCGGAGAATTTACAGAGAATTTACTAGTAATTTACTAAGTAATTTACTAGAATTTATGAGAATTTACTGGAATTTACTGATTAATTTACTTAGAATTTACTAAATAATTTTTGTTGAGATGTCTGAGTTAATTTACTAAGAATTTACTGAGTTACTTGCTGAGGATTTAACTGAGCATTTTACTTAAGAATTCACTGAGTAATTTTACTAAAGATGTTATTGGGAATTTACTTGTAATCGTACTGAATAAATTACATGATAATTACATAAAATTTTATAAGCAATTTAGTTAGAAATTTACTCGAAATTCTTACTAGAAATTTACTGAGAAATTTAGTTTTGATTACTGAAGAAATTTATGGGTATTTACTTGAGAATTTAGCTTGAGTAATTTACTGAATAATTTAATTAGAATTATTGAGTAAATTTATGTAGAATTTACTGTGAAATTTACTTGGAATTACTGAGAATTTACTAGAATTTACTGGAAATTACTAGAAATTACCGTGTAAATTTATTTGGCTAATGTTGCTGGGAATTTACTGAGATTTGCTGAGTTATTTATTGAGATTTACTAAGTATTTACAGAAATTTATTGGGATTTCATAAGAATAGTACTTAGTAATTACTTATCCAAAAAAACAATATACTTAGTATTTACTAAGAATGTTACTTAGTAATTTTACTAATGCATTGTAGTTAAAATTAACAGAAAATGTTACAGGAAATTTAACTAATAATTTTAGTTAGAATTTATAGAGAATTTACTGAGTAATTAATTAAATTACTAAGTAATTGATTGAGATTTCTGGGAAATTTTAGAGTAATTTACTTGACTGTTATGAGTATTACTGCAGAGATTTACTGGAATTTATTGAGGAACTTACTGAGAATTTACACGCGTATTTTACTTGAGTAATTTCTGGAAATTTACTGAGAATTTACTAAGCAATGTATAATGAGTAATTTACTGAATTAATTTCTGAGAATTTACTTTGAATTTTACTGGGAATTTACTGAGTACTTTACTGCAGGAATTACTAGAAATTTACTGTAAGATATTTGTCGCGTAGCAATATGTAACGCATCGATAGAGTATGGAGAAATATCTATGTGGAGTAGATTTTAATTAAAATTTTCTGGGGAATTTCATTGAGTAATTACATGAGATATTTACTTAGTAATTTATTGAGTATTTTAGTTATGAATTTGACGAGAATTTGCTGGGAATTTACTGAAGAATTTTGTGGGAATTACTAAGTAGAATTCTCAGTAAAATTTTACTCCAACTGAATTCGCAGAAAATGTTTATACAATTACTCAATAATTCTCAGTAACTTACTTGGTAAATTCTAAGCAAATTACTCAGTAAATTCTAGTAAATTCTCAGGTAAAGTACTCAGTAAATTCCAGTAAATTCCAAAAAGTAAATTCTCAGTGAAATTATTCAGTAAATTACTCTATACAATTGTTAGTAGAATTCTCTAAATTTCAGAAATTCATCAGTAAAATTACGCTGTAAGTTTCAGAAGTTCGTCAAATTCCCAGTAAACTCTCAGAAATTACTCAATAAAGTCCAAGTAAATTCTCTACATTTCCCAGCAATTCTCAATCAACTTACTTAGTAAATTCTAATTAAATTACCAGTAAATTCTCTATAAATTCTAACTAAATTACTTAGTAAATTCCCTAGTAAATTTTCTGTAAATTTTAAACTAAATTGCTTAGTTAAATTAACTTAAGTCAAATTCCTTGTAAGTATTACTAAAGTTATTTTTCTTGATAAGTAATTACTAAGTATTCTTTCCTTAGTAAGATTCCCAATATTTTTCTGTAAATTATAGTAAATTCTCTATACATAACTAGGCAATACTTCAGTAAATTCGCAGCAAAGATTACTCAATAAATCTTACAGCGGTAATTCTGAAAGTAAATTTCAGTAAATTCTGAGTAAATTCTCAGTAAATTCCACAGTAAATTTCCCAGTAAATTTCTCAATAAAATTACTCAATAATTCTAATTAATTAATTCATGTAAATTAAACTCAAGTAAATTCAGTAATTACCAGTAAATTTTAGTAAATCAGAGTACTAATTACTCAATTTTTAAAAGTAAATTTCTAGTAAAATTTCAGTAAATTCTAACTGAATTGCTTAATAATTTCTTATGTAAATTATCATGTAATTATGTCAGTACTGTACTAAGTTAAATTCCGCAATAAAATTTTAGTAAATTATCAGTGAATCTCTTGTAATTTGGCTCAGTAAATTCTCAGCAAAGTAACTCAGTAATTTCTTGTAAATTACTTCAGTAAAATTCTTCAAGCAAATCTATTTAGTAAGTTTCTAAGTAAAATTAATCAAGTAATATTCTCGCAGTAAATTCTGCATTATTCTTAGTAAATTTATCTTAGTAAAGTTACTAGTAATATTCTCTGTAAAATTCTCCGCAAATTACTCAATAATTCTCGTAAATTACTTAGTAAATTCGCAGAAAATTCTTTAGTAAATCATAGTAATTTCTTAGAAAATTACGTCGAAAATTTCCAGTAAATTACTGCGAACATTACAGGTATATTACTCAGTAAATTGTCAATTATACATTACTTTAGGAATTTTAGAAAAGTTACTCAGTAATTCTCAGGTAAATTTAAGTAAATCCCAGTAATCATTAGTAAAAGTTCCAGCAATTACTCAATACATCCACAGTCAATTTCAATAAATTTACTTAGTAAATGTCTCAGTAAATACGCAGTAAAGTTCCTCAGTAATTCTCAACTAAATTCCTCAGTAATTTTACTCTAATAAATTTCAGTAATTCTCATTAGATTTACTCAGCTAAATTCCCACAAATTCAAAAGTAAATTCTAACTAATTCTGAGTAAATTTCAAGTATAATTACTGCAGTAAACTCTACCTAAAGGAAAGTTATCAGTAAATTATTCAGTCATTACTAGTAATTCTTGAGTAACTTTTAAGTTAAATTACTGCAGCAAATTCTCAAATAAATTACGCACGTCAATCTTAGTAAAGTTACTCAGTAAATCTCAACAAGCTACTTGAGTACATTTCTCGCAAATTCTCAGCTAAAATTACTTAGTAAAATGCTCAGTAAATTACCCATACGTTGTCAGTATAATCATCAGTAATTCTCAGTAAAATTAATTCGTAATTCTTAGTAAATTCCAGTAATTTCTCATGTGATTACTCTAGTAAATTCCCAGTAAATACTCAGTAAATTTCTCAGTAAATTGTCATTAAATTAGTAGTAAATTCTTTGTAAATAATCAGCTAAATTCTCAAGTAATTACTCTAGTAAACTCCCGGTAAAGTGTCTCAGTAAATTAATTTAGTTAAATCTGTTAAATCTCTACGTAAATCCCCTGTAAATTCTTAGTAGAAAATTACTTAGAAAATTCTAAGTAAATTTCTAAGTAAATTCTCTATAAATTACTCAGTAAATCAATCAGTAAATTCCAAGGAAATTCTCAGTTAATTACTCAGTAAATTCAAAGTAAATTCTCAGTAAATTCCCCTTAGTAAATAATTTTGTAAATTCTCAATAATTACACAGTAAATTACTCAGTAAACTCTCAATAAAAGACTCAGTAAATTACTAGTAAATTCTCATTAAATTCTTAGTAAATTCTAAGAAAATTATTTTTTAAATTCTCAGTAAATTCGCAATAAATTCTCAGTAATTTACTCAGTAAATTTCTAGTAAATTCTCATTAAATTGCTTACAAAATTCTCAGTAAATTACTACGTAAATTCCAAGTAAATTAGGCAGTAAATTCCTAGAAAATTCTCAGTAAATTACTCAATAAATTTCTGGAAAATTTTTAGTAAATTATTTAGTATATTCCCAGTAAATTCTCACTAAATAACAAAGTAAATTACCAGAAAATTCTCAGTAAATTAATCAGTAAATTCCAAGTAAATTCTAAGTAAAATACTCAGTAAATTACTTAGTAAATTTTCAGTAAATTACACAGTAAACTCTGAGTAAATTACTCAGTAAATTCCCAGTAAATTCTCAGTAAAGTACACAACAAATTTCCTAGAAAATTCTCAAAAAATCTCTCATTAAATTCTCAGTAAATTACTCACATTGCTAAGAAATTTCTCAGTAAATTCTCAATAAATTACTCAGTAAACTCTCAGTAACTTACTCAATAAATTCTCAATAAATTATTCATTACATTCAATGTAAATTACTTAGTAAATTTTCAGTAAAGTCCTAATAAATTTTTAATAAATTACTAAGTAAATTACTCAACAAATTCTAAGAATATTACTTAGTAAATTATAATTAAATTCTCAATAAATTACTAAGTAAATTATCTGAAGGACATAATTTTGTTCTGATGCGTTTCCGTTCTGACCTTAATGTATGAAAATTAATTCGAGGCTTGTTCCTTTATTTGGAATGAAACTTATGTGATCCGTGTTATTTAGAGATGTCATACCATCATTTACATTCGGTACTTCTGACGTAAATGATTTTAACAATGACTATGCTATACAATGTTTAAGGAAATCTATATTTTGGGCTACGAAATGTTATTTATGATAAGTATTTTCGGAAATGATAAAAATGTTATGAACTTCCGACATGTTTATGATATGATAAGCTTTCTGGATAATTTTCCCAAAATGACTAGATACGCTACGAAACTCCGAATGTTCAAGATACGACAAGTTTTCTGAAAGAGATATTTTGCTATGCATGAATGAGTTTTTCATTTGATAATTTATTGTGGCATACTTGATAAAGGCTCTATGTTGAGCTTCAAGCTATTCTGTCTTATCTGTTATAAGTTGAATTGGAGATTGTTCTGTCAAAGTTTAAATAAGTTTAATGCTATTGGGAGTTATTCCATCATCTGATATCTTTGAAAGGTCTGATAAGTTACTGTACTGTAATTCGGGAAGTATGACCATTAAGGTTTAATCTGTATTTGATTTTACTAATACTCTACTCTGAACATGTAATTCCTTGATATGAGATTTAAGTTGGTATTTGGAGTATGTTAGAGATTTGATTTGAATTGATAAGTCTAATTTAGGTAATGAACAAAGAGCCACGGAATCGTTGATTTAGAACTTAATTGCTACTGTGGGTCTAATTGTTGTGCGAAGTATATACCTTTGACACATGATTATGTCGTGAATGTTTTCTTAATTTTGGAGGAATTATGATAATGGGGGTTACTTGTGAACTTAAAAAGCTTGAATTATGTTTGATAGTTTATGAGTTGCATGCAAATGAATACTTGAAATGAATTCATTTCTGAATACCCTTAAGATGTTATACTATGTGGAAGATATGATTTTTGGAGTAATAAATGGAAATGTACAAGGTTATGAATAATGAGACGCTGTTTTGATGTTATTATGTCTTATTATTAACCTCTATCAAAATTGACTGTATAGGACTGTGAATGGCTAAATGATTGAGAAATGTTATATGTCCAGGAATGAACTAGACTTGTGACAAGGTGAATCAAGTTTGGAGGACCAAACTTCTTAAGGTGGGGAGAATGTAATGACCCCAAAGTGCGTATAGAAAGTTATCCTTATTTAATTAGGGGTTAATGTGCTTGCTATTGGAATTGAAGAACTATCCGTTGGGTTATGTCTTTGAAACTGGAATTGGTGACCTTTATTAAATAATCTGAAATTTTTTCCTCTGCTCGAGCGGAGTAGTTGCCGCTCGAGCATCCTTTTGGGGTTTCCAGTAATTTTGCAGGCGGACTGAAATTCTGGGAGAGGTGATTTTCCGCTCGAGCGTATAAGTGGGCGCTCGAGCGGGTCGCCTGGTTAAGTTTGATTATGAGAGACATGGACTCATTTTTGATGTTCTTCTTAGTGTGTTTGGAATGTTCTTACCTTATTTTGGGGTATTGATTGAGATGATAATATGATGGTAAAGTAAGATTGGATCAAAAACTTTAATTTGAATAATTCGTTTACGACCAACCGTCACTCTTTTGCCCTTTTCTTGTTCCACACTTGGAATTTGGATGTGAGGTTAGAACCATTGGAAAGCTTATTTTCGGGGCTTCAGTTTGGGCACAAGAACGACCTAAAACGGAGTCCGGATGGGGAGTTATACCTATTTGAAGTTTTGAAATCTGTGCTGGGAGCAAGTCCGCTCGAGCGGGAATTGGGACGCTCGAGCGGGAATAGCGGGTTTTTCGGGACAACAGCTTTAAAAACGGGATTTTGGATCATTTCTCATATTTTTCTTCTTCCCTCTTCCTTCCTCTTTGCCTAAGTCCGAAACCCTAGCCCCAAATCCTTGAATTCCTTTACTTTGCTCACGATCCACCATGGTTTTTGGCATCAAGGATGGAGAACAAGCGAGGATCAATGTTTTTACCCGATTAGAACTTGGATTTGTGAAGGCTTCTTCTCAAGCTCACTTCTTTGCTTGATTATTGAGGTAAGGGTTTGAATACTCTTCATTTGAAGATGTTGGGAGTTAATTAATGGGTTAAAATGGTGAATTATGAGTCCTAGGTGTATAATCAATGGAAAAGTTGGAATAAAAAGTGTTGGGTTAATAAGTTTGATTATTTCTTGAAATCTCCATATATTCTTGAAACCCTAGGTTGATTAAAGATGATAACCAAAGATTTAACCCAAATTGAAAGTAGAATAATGAAATTGAGGTATTGAATCATGTATATGCAAATTTAATTGGAATTTGGTGATACTTGGAAATTATGTTTAAAATTGCGAATGAACTTTGTTATGAGCACGGTGAATCATGTCTTAATGAGAAAGGAGATTGGGGGGAAGGGTTTGTTGATGATGTGGATGATCAGAATATCCAAGGGAAGGGCCTGTGTTTTGACATGGTCAATGAAGAGAAGTCCAAGAGAACACATAATGACACTGGGAGTAGCGCACCAAAAAGATTGAAATCTATTGACAACCGAGCTCCTGGTCGGACTAAGGAGGATTTGAGGGACTACCTCCAGAGGAAGCGGCAGAATGTCGATGTCACATCCCCCGTCAAGTCGAGAACGCCATTTTCCGTAGAGTTGGATAGGTTTAAGGCCCTAAAAAGGTTCCACATGCTGAGGTTTCAAAATTTTGATGGTAAGTCCGATTCGAATTTTTACGTCGGCTTATATCTGAATTCAATGGCTTTGTATATCAGGAATGAATCGCACTCCGTTATAGCACTGTGAGTAATAGTACTCTAATGCACATTATTTACCGTTAATAATGATTCTTATTAACATCTTGTTCTCCGTGGTCAATTAAGTTAACACGTATGTGGAACGAGAATCAGTGTGAACTTATGTAAACATTGAAGGATTTGGCACATACTGACATGATACAGATATCTACCTAGAGTGGATCATCAAAACGAATAATTGGATAAGACTACGGGTTGTTTTGTACGTTAATAACCATTATGAAATTATGTTAAATATCAGATGAACCTCTGAATGACTCAATCCGGAGAAAGAATTGAATGTCAATAACACGATTATGTGACCCACGTTATGATGTGAATGGCTCCACTCTTATTAATGTAATGGAGCATTTACCTTCTGTTTATTGTTAATAGTGTTGTTCTATTATTGTGGGACAATTATGTCACCTTATGAGAAACCATGGGAAAATCTAAGAGCATTACTGGGTACTACGTTCTGTTTATTATTGATAATGGATACTAACACACTGTTATCTGTAAGTCAGTTGTATGGATTTATAACGAACAAGGGGAATGTAAGTGTATTACGAGATTATGGTATCTGCGTATCTCTGGACTCGTTTAATATGTAATAACATTCTGTTATCTGTAAACTAGAGGTAGTAATTCATGACAAACAAATGGGATGTGACTGCATTATGAAGTTCAATCTGGTAATAGTTGCTATTAGCACTCTGTTGAATGTAACGTAACTATGTTACCTCATGTGAATAATTAGAAGGAACTATGTGCTTCTGTATGATTTATAAGGCCGAGAGCCATTTGTGAAATATGAATCCATAAGGCCGAGGGCTAGTTTGTGAAATTATGAATATTTGTGAAATTGTGAACTTATGAGGCCAAGGGCCGACTTGTGAATCTATGAACTTATGAGGCCGAGGGCCAACTTGTGAATTTGTGAACTTATGAGGCCAAGATAACTTATGAGGCCGAGGGCCAACTAGTGAATTTGTGAACTTATGAGGCCGAGGACCAACTTGTGAAAATATGAATCTATGAGGCCGAGGGCCAACGTGTGAAACTATAAATGCAAAGGGCCAAGGGCCAAGTTGTGAAGTTATGAATCTCAATTATGAATCTCAATTATGAATCTATAAAGCCAAAGGCTAATTGTGAATATGTGAACCCACCAGGCCAAGGGCCAGTCTGTGAATTTGTGAACCAACAAGACCGTTCTGACAATAGTACGGAATCAGATTAACTACCTGTCTTTTATATTTTGTAAACTCTGATTTGCATTATAATTCAAGTTGAACATTGAGTTATTCACATACTATTATTCACTGAGGTTATCTCACTGTGTATTTTGTCTGATTCCGTAGGTCCTGCGTTTGGAGGTCAGCCT
>NW_021036760.1:0-12150 GCF_004153795.1 Camellia sinensis
ATGGTTGTATTAGCCTGTATTGTGCCAATAAGACTGTATAATGTTGAGATGAAAAAGGGATCAGATGATCCCAATGCAAGTCATTGAATACGATGGATATGGGTAATATAAAGGAACTGGGCCGAGGCGTTCGATACGCTGCTGTTGATTTCACTTATGAATTGGGCGGGCCGGATATTTGACATTGTTTGGAAATCGGGGACCAAAGGTTGCGTTTTGAATAAAGATGTTTTGCCCGGCCCAGGAGATTCGACAGAGGTCGTTTCGTATAGATGAACCAAGGTGTATTGTGTTATATAATGGAATAATTTTGGGTCTAGGTCGTCTCTTGTTCATGGAATGGATATTATTGATGTGGTTAGATTGAGACCCATAGTAGTCGCCCTATAGCGCTCTCTCTAGAGATGCCGTAAAGTAAATTCGCTGTGAATGGCGCCCGATAGTGAGTACAACATGTAGATAGTGTCTCTAAGTCTCATTGATCATTTATGACGCCTCATTCATGAACTCTTTATTTTGATATTATTCATGGGCGTTAGGTAAACTCTTATCTATATTGAATGTAGGTGAGCAAAGGACCCGTTCAACCCAGCCTTGGTGAGGAATTTTAAGAAGGATAATCAAGAGTTTTGATGGTGTCTGCCTAGGTGTGACTCACGCAAATTGAGCGTTATTGATTGTTATGTGCTTCTGGTATTCTTTTGCATACTATGCTATTGGTACTATGATTGAGGACCATTTATGTGGTATAAGCGTATGTTTGGCTATGTGCATGACTGTGCTGTTAGACTGTTCGACTGGGGGTATACAGGCCTGATGTGATACTAGAACTGATATTTTGTGGGTTATGAGTATTACTGTCTCTCGTAGAAAATAGATATATATGAATATGCCATATAGGAATAGTCTCATGGTGGACAAATTTTAGCTTGCTTGTGTTGCCTCTATAACTTCTGATGAAATATCTGTGCTATTGTTTTGCGTCTTTGATTAAGCGTGTTGCTCCTTCCATTACTTGGTGTTTATTGACCTTAATCCATAGGGGCGGGTATGTCCGTTAATGAAAATACAAGTCGTTTACTGCTCATTCTTTACCAAAACGATCTGGAGCAGAACGTGTTCGGGTCTATCAGAGTCACATCTGTTCAATGTACTCCAAACACTTCAAATTGAGCATAGGTGTCTAGAAAAGATTAAGGTGCATCCATTTAATAAGTATCATAGATGTAACGCATTGCGAGATACATGTTGTGATTATATGAAGACCTATGGATATATTGGCGTGATGCTGGTAAACAAAGTTTTGATTTTTTGTTACTATGGCACGTAATAAAGACGACCTGCGAATCATTGACAAATGATGACTTATGCTCGACATTTCGTTTGGCGCATCTACAAGTGACGAGCGGTGTCTACTGTAGATTATGGAATTGGTTTTAAGTCGCATATTAAATTACTTGAGTAGTGTATAAGAGATCCAGGGTATGTGGGATAAAAGTAGTCGCCAATCATCTTGTTGAGTTATGTGATTAATTGGTCTTGATACGAACATGTGGTGTGAATGAGGAGGGTATATAACAATGTGCCTATTGTGCAAAAGTTGCCTATACTTATGTGTGTTTTTCGTGGTTTTATGTCTGATATACTTGAGCATTGCCAGTAGTTTGGCATGTTAATTTGGAGTTTGTAGGACAGACATGGATAACGTAGGCATACATGGAAGACTCTTTTCACAGCCCGGACTTGATAGACAGGAAGAATGTACAAAAATGATCAGAGCGATCTTAAGGACAATACATATCAGTGTGCGCTCGGCAGACCTTATTGCCACCCACTAGCACAAGAGCATCAAGTGAATGTGGTTGGAAGTCACAATATGTTGAGGGTGCTTGAGCCGAACACTTGATGATTTTTGGAAGCTAAATGAACGGATCTTCTGAATAGAAGAAAGCAAGGACAAGGGCTTTTCTGCAAAGAGAGGTCATTTAAAAAGCAAATATGGGATCATCGCGCACTTCCAACTCTATAGGAAATACAGCCGACATGTAATGAATGTGGTAAAAACAGAGGAGTTTGTATTGATTTCTTGGGCTTTTATAGGTGTGGCATGCATTTGGTAGGGACTGTTCTCGATGAACAAATGTGATAGATCCTCTGCCTGCAGTTGGATTCGTACCATAGTAAAATTGCTAATCAGTATAGAGTAATTGCAGCTCGTTCCCTGAAAGCACTCAGATACTGTGACAGTCACTAGGGTATTTATTTGTTTATATGTCCGAAGTCAACGCTCAAAGCATATAAAAATAGGACGGAACAATATTTTTGCGACAATAGGTTCGCTCGAGCGGGGCCCTGTTAGAAGGTTTGTAAGATGTTTTGTGTTTCATTTTCCGTCTCTTCCATTTCTTGGCACTCTTAGGGATTGCATTGGAACTTGTAAATGAGTATTAGAAGATAATAAAGAGGCGTAAGGGAATGGTTAGAGACAGATTCTGAAATCGTTTGTGACCATATTGTGTGTATACATGAGATGATGTAGGGTCGAGGTGACGCAGAAGGCAGATCCACGGCGACCGAAAATTGATAGAGGCGTTAAAGTAGTGTTAAGTAAAGATTATGTGTGTGCAGAGATATGTACTTTGCAGAAGGTTGCTTCTTCTATTTAAGCTTTCATAGAGGAAGATAGAGATTTGTTGATTTGAAATAGCTATTGAATGAAGGTATTCTTGTGCCTTTAATTTTGGTATAAGGAGCGTACTTTGAATATGCTACTGAAATATATTGAATTGAGGCATTAAAAAAGGTAGAGTTTTTGTTTGCCGTTGCCATATATGTTTGATATATCTGAATTGGGCGTGGTGTTTTGAATGAACGATTGGGGCTAAAGGCCGTTAGAATGAGAATTGGGCGAAAGGCCGTTGTACGATGAAGTTTGAGAGTCTAAAGGCCGTTTTGACTTATGAATATTGGGCCAGAATGGCGTTAATAGGTCACATCGAGAGTATATTTGCTGCCTAAGGAGCCGTTTGTCGATTTGCTTATTCATACTTTGTGGCCAGCTAGAGGGAAGGTGTTGGGCATGTGATTCGGCCGGTAAAGTGAGTTGGCATGAGAAGAATCGGATCCTTGGGTCCAAGACGCGATTGGAAGATACGGATATAAGGCAAATGAACGATTGGGCAAAGGCCGTATAGTCATGTTGAATGAAGTAATCGATGAGAAGGGCGTAAGGCGTATTGAAGTATGTCATACGATATATGTTGAGAACTAAGATACCAGTATATCGCGCCCAAGGCCGTATATTGAAATATGAATAGGGATTCCATGTCATTGATATGAAATTCGTATGGATAGTAGAATAACGAGATGGGATCAATAGACTGTTAGGTTTTTTATTTTGTTAGGCTCAGGGCGTTTGGCATGTTTAATTCGGACTGTGTTGATTAAAGAGTTGGCTGGGACTAGCAGTTAGTGTTGTGAAAGAGGAAGTGAGCTCTCGCCTTCACGGGTCAATATTGTTAGTGGATTCTAGGAATTGGACTTGACAGGCGTTGGTTGTACAGATTTACATATGGAGTGATTGATGTGTGGATGAAGACCCCAAGGTCGCTTTGCTTGTTGTTGGATTCGTAAATCTGGTGTGATGACCTCCAATATATGGATTTCAATGCTCGATACTATTTCATAAAGTATAGGAATTCATTTCCCATGATACTCCCATCATTAAACCTAAGTTTATTTTCTTTATCTCTCATATCACTGGGGCGTGTTGTGGCTCAGTTTTATTCTTTGGCTATGCTAGGTGAGCAAAAGGGCGTTCAACCAGCCTTAGTGGAATTTAAGAAAGGAACCCGTGAGTCTTGATAGTGAAGTGCAGACACCATTCTAGCCTTCATCGCAAGGGGCTCGTGAATTAGTGGTTTTGTGTGCTGCTCTTGTTAGAATTATCTTATTGGTTCTTTCTATAGATAATATGATAGGCTGTTTATGTGGTAGTAGTTTGGCACTAAATGTATGGTGAGGACACAAGCATAGTATATTTCTCTAATACCTAAGATATACATAGATGTTTAACTTCTGATATGTAAGGGATGTAGATGAGTTTGTTATTTCATTTATTAATGCTATTGGTTTGACATCTAATGTTTTTGATATGCTACTCGTAAGGCATCATGGAACTTGGGACTAAGAGCCCTGGACCATGTTTAAGAAGCCTTATTGTGCACTTCCATTTGGCCCTGTTAATCTCTTGAGTGGAATTATTTTTTTTATTTAGTGTGGGGTGTTAAGCTGAAACGGCCGATGGATGGAGCTTGGTAACAATTACATCTTGCCAGAGGAGATAGTATATCCTAATGTCAACACCCTGTCAAGAGCGTGTCATGAACTTAACGTACTAATAAGAGTGCGTCGGGGTTTCAGAGAGAGTCATTTGACAAAAGCCTTTATTGGATCACAAAAAATGGACTCAAATGTGACATGAACATAGAGGGATCGTAGCGAAAAGTAAAAAGACGAGGGTTATAGATTATGGGCAGTTTGAGACGGCTCAAAAGCGCGATCTGGGATTCTAGGAGTAGGCCGGTCAACTCAATTAGTTTTAATACGGATCGGAATTGTGAGTCACGTTCTGTTGGAATTGGTCGAGAGGTGGAAAAGCAACTCTCTCGCGACGATGATACACGCCTTCTTATCTCCATAGAAAGAGTGGGAGAAGGGTGTCCTAAGCTACCTGGCGCTGCGACTTGCGTGTGTTTCGGTTTCTCAGGCTTGAGTTTGGACTGAAGCAACATCGCTCAGGCATGACGGTCAGATTGTGCTATTGTTAGTCGGCTTGACCTGATTTTGTCTTTGGAGCTTGGCAGGCGGCTTCGACTCTCTTATGACTTGATCAACAAGAGAGAAACAGAAAAACTTAATTTTGGAGTGGTCGCTGCTCCTGATATTGTAGATCAGCGCCTTAATTTGTCGAACATGGCGCTGCGAGTCGAACGCTTGGCCTTGGAATTTTAGAAGTTTGAGGAAATCAACAGAGATCAGCAAACAATTCCTCTCTGTTCTTAAGTCTCAAGTTTATTATTTATAAACGTTTCAGACTCTTCTTCAGTGGTCTGTCTCATCTTCTTCCTTTGGCAGTCGTGAGAGCAGCGGGAAGCGTGCGAGAACCGGCCCGAATCGTGGCTTGGGGACTTTACGGCGCTGCAGGAGTCGTTGTTTGAGAATCTGCTTGTTCATCTCTCGAGTTCGCCAACTGTTTTCACACGGTTGTGCTCGTCTCTGTCGGGGGTATTTTCAGATAGATTGTGACTCAAAAGTGGGGATGCGTCGAAGCGCACTTTGTAGTTTCCTGGGAAATTTTGGCAATAATGCTTTGTCTCTGAAAAATTTTATGCGGCAATTGTCAGCACCTTCAGAGAAGCTACTCCTTCGGCTTGATTATCGCATTTGGGTGGAAAGGAGTGTCTCGCAGAGTTTATATGCGATAATAGGCTCGGTTGATCTTGTACTAACTTATAGATTCTCTAGGTGTAGAACATTACAACCTGTGTTAGAGAGCAAGAAAAATGGGATTTGTTTAAGAATGGTCTCGTATGGATGGAGGAGAAATCAGCACTCTATTGGATCTGTCTAACTCTACAGCTGTTTTCTTATCTCTTCTCTCTACCATTGAATCTCATTAACTACATAGCTATAATAGATAAAATAATAATAAAGGGCATAACATACATTTTATTTTGATTTATAGCTACAATCTTGACCTTTTCCTCATGCTTTAACAGTAATCTTTGATTCACAGATTTTTGTCGCGGGGCGGTATTAGCTGACAGGGTGGTTTGTTGTTCGCATGCGGAGGGTTGGGTGGTATGAAGCGGTGTCCATTTATGTTGTCCCCAATATTTTGTTTTGAAAACATTTAAATGATCCTCAAATAATATAGTATGGATATAAATTAATTATTTTTATGGACTAGCTACTTTCTGAATCGAATATTATTGAATGGAGCCATAAGATTTGTATCCAGCGCAGCTGTGCTCCTTCGGTTCATCCTACTAGAAGTATTTATATTCAATTAATTAAATGTATTGCTGCTTGAAATGTTAATAATGATTCCACTATGTTTCTGCTCTGTATTCCTTTTCTTGTGTATTTTGTTTCTTTATATTTGTTATAGGTGCGTTTTTTTTATATATATTTTTAGTCACTACTTCTACTTATATTATTGTGTAGATTTAAGGGACTTAATCATTGCATCATGCTTAAAAAATAATTTATTTTTTGGAACAAAAAATTTCAGCAGCAAGAATATAAAACTCTAAACTACTCAAATATGAAAAATTAAGTTATTTTTATATTTTGTGGTATTCGGTATGAATTCTTGTAAAGGCTGTATACTGTCACGCAAATCTTTATTTTTTTAGAAGTGATGTGTGTTTGATTACTGCTCTATTCTAAAATAATAACAAGTCAAAAGATTCGTTTCAAGACGTAGAGTTAGAAATTTTAATAAAAAACCATCGATAATGACGTTTGTGTGTTTTCAGAGTTAAAGTGATTAACAAATAGAAAGAGAAACACTGCACCAGATATGTCGAAGCCACGGAATTGTTAAAATCATAAAATTTGATTTGTTATTAGAATGCATCATCCGGTTAACTATCCTTACTATTCTGTATATGCCGGCTCAGTCAGTTCGCATTTCCTTTTTATTATAGGGGAATTCGAACGGGAACACATCAAGAAGTTTAGGCGTATGGACTTTCCATCTTCTCTTGGGTCACCTCAATGGAAGCCCTCTAATGATCAGAAGTCTCTAACACCATTAGTAATGATTTTTCGGTAAGATGGTTAGCTAATGTGTGGGTCACATGAAGTTCCATTAGTGCTTAGAGACTGGTCCACAAGCTCATTAGCAAAGAAGGGGCGTCAACACATGTTGTCTTTATTAGCCTCCACTCAAACATTGAACGACTGCCTCTCATAAATTGGCTTTCCATTCACTCTGTCTCCTCCATCGCCCTCCGTCCTCATCAGCCTTTTGTTTTTCCTCACGTTCAAGACGCTCGCAAATGTGGTTTCACCACTTGGCCTCTTAAATGTGGGAGCCCAAATATTCTCCTCGATGCACGCAGGTAGATCACCCATCCATATATTTGATGTCTGCATACACATTCTAGTGGGAAAGGTCAAGTCTCAAAAGGCCTTAGACGAGTCAGATCTACTAAATTTACCAAGACCCATCACTCAACTTTTTACAAGATATGGCTCCAGAGTGGGTTATTTACGATTTTGCGCCTTATTGGCTTGGCCCTATTGCCTCCAAACTCGGCATTTCACGTGCCTACTTCAGTATTTTCATTGCTGCTTCATTATGCTTTTTGGGTCCTGCACCGGCTTTGATGGGCTTGACTCCTGACCACCGCACAAAACCTGAGGACTTCACTGTGCCACCCAAATGGGTGCCCTTTGAATCCACCGTCGCGTTTCGACTCTTTGAGATCAACCGTGTCTTTGATGACGTAACCACCGGGGATGATGATAATATTCCGGCTACCTATCGTGTGGGAGCTACTATTGAAGGCTGCAATGTGTTGGCTGTGAGGAGCTCTCATGAGTTTGAACCTGAATGGTTAAAACTTCTTCAAGAGATTCACCAAAAACCAGTTATACCGGTTGGCCAGCTTCCTCCGATTCTGAATTCTGGGGACTACGATGACAACGACGAATGGAAAGCCATGAAAGAGTGGCTTGACAAGCAGTCTAAAGGGTCAGTGGTCTATGTTGCATTCGGGAGCGAGGCAAAGCCGAGTCAAGCCGAAGTCACAGAGATAGCTCTCGGGTTAGAGCTGTCCAAGTTACCATTTTTTTGGGCTCTGAGGACGCAACGTGGTTTGGGTGATACTGATGTTGTTGAGTTGCCAGATGGGTTTGAGGACAGAATGAAGGGACGCGGGGTGGTGTGGACGAGCTGGGTGCCTCAACTCGAGATACTGAGTCACGACTCAGTGGGTGGGTTTTTGAGTCACTCTGGGTGGAGCTCGGTGGTTGAGGCAATACAGTTCGAGAAGGCTCTTATTTTGTTGACTTTCTTGGCAGAGCAGGGGTTGAATGCTAGGCTTCTGGAGGAGAAGAAGATGGGGTACTCGGTACCCAGAGACGAGAAAGACGGGTGGTTCACGAGGGACTCAGTGGCCGAGTCACTGAGATTGGTGATGGTTGAGACAGAGGGGAAGATATACAGGGAGAGAATCAAAAAAATGAAAGGATTGTTTGTTGACAGGAATGTTCAAGACGAATATGTGAACAACTTGTTGGATTACTTTAAGTCTCACAGAGAGCGAAATGAAGATGCAAAATTGAAGGGACTAAACTAAACCATCCAGTCTCTCTTCTTCTGGAAAACAAACAAGTCTAGTATTTATGGTTTGATGTGGTACATTGTGGTATAATTAATACAATAAGTTTATCATTTGATGTAATATTTTCTGTTATCAATGAAGTAGTAAGTTTAACATTAATATCCGAAAGTTCCAGTGTGAAATGTAAATAGTAATGCTAGGTATCATGAAAAAAATTTCATGAAAATAATCATGAAAGTTTTGTGACCATTGGATTACACTTAGAATAAAGCACCACACACTAATCAAGGTAATCCAAGAATCATAACTCTTTCATGATCATTTTCATGAAATTTTTTTTATGATCTATAACTTTATTTTTCCTAAGCAATCGTAGTCCAATGTTTAGCATACTTCTAAAGTAGAGATAATTGTTTTACTAGTGTAGGTTCAATGCGTAGCACACTTTCATAATGCATAATATTTTTCTATTTTTGATAATCTTTCGTTAATATTTTAAATATCTCACTTTCATGGTTCTCATCCCTACCACCGTCGTCCACTATCGCTCATGACATCCTCCACCAAGGACATTTGGCCACCATCTTCCTCGGTTGCCAGCCACATCTCACTAGGATTTACTACCTTCGGCAATCACTTTGGATGGCTGACCGACCATCATCTCTGACTGTTGACAACCACTGAGATCACTACTTCCCATGGCCAACAATTACCTCCGGCACCGCCAACCATATATCTGATCAGTGGCAACCACCTCCAATTGTTGGTAACCAGTTTTGGCCACCACTTTTAACAATGATAACTGTTTTCGGTCACCATCAGCAACCATCACTTGCAGCCACCCCTTTCACTTATTTTCAAAATAAAATTTTAAAATATGTATATATTAAGGGATTGTTTGGGGTGTTCTAAATAAGTGCACTTTTTGACTTTTTAGACTAAAAAGTAGAGGAAAAAATATATGGTTGTTTGGAATAAATTTTTGATTTTTTACCAAAAAATGTGTATTAAAATATTGTATAAAATAACAAAATTACTACATTATCCCTACATATATAAATGCCTACTGACAGTGATGGTACCGTCATGCATACAGTGGGCAGCTAGGACCAGATTGCCTACGATGTTGTTCAGCCCGTAGGTGCCCACCACGTGTCTCGTTTTGATAATCGGAACTATTCAATGTGTAGAACTCATCGAGTATCATATAATTATAAAAAATCACGTTGATTGGATGTTAATAGCTATCTGATCGGATTAGATTTTTGTCAACCGTTACTTTGTGCATCATCCACTTGTTTATACAAAATTGATTTGATCATATAATTATCGATATCCGATCAACGTGAGTTTTTACAAACATATAGTACTCGACGAGTTCTACGCAATGAACGGTTCAAATTATCAAAACGAGACCCGTGATGGACCCCCACTGGCCCAATATTACCCTCCAATTTAATGAATATATATACCTAATTTTCTTTTTTTTTCCTTGGACAGCCCAATAAGTGCACTTCCACCAGTGCAGTACCAGTCACGTCAACTGATTGGTTTGTATTAAAATATTATGTAAATTAATTTTTTTATATTTTTAATTTGTGAATAGTGATAACTTTTTGACTTTTTAGATTTTTCTTAAAATGTTAAACCAGGCCTAAATACTAAAATATATATAATTTTAAGATATTTCTTACATATCTCAAAATAATTTAATACATTTCAATACGATTTCATTTACAAAATGGTGAAACATCCTTATCTCTTGGCTACTAGCATGTGCTTTTACATCATAGTTTATGCAAGGTACCTAGTAGAGGGTTAGCTCTTCGATCACCAAATTTTGTTTTGAGGGAGACGTGTTGCGTTTCTATTTTAGGAGTGGAATAGGAGAATGAGTTTTTCTTGGAGGGTTTGCAGTGTGTAGGAGTGAGAATTTTAACTTTTGAAAATATTAATTTATAAAAAAATTAGTATTTCAATCATTTTACTTCAAATTACTATGAACTTTTATGTTGACCAAACTGAGCAGTTCTATAGGTTTACACTTGTAAACTATGTTTGGTTTATACATTTGAAAAAGAATTTAAAAAGAAAAAAAAAAAAAAAAGTGCGTAAAATATAGATAAAATGTAATTATATTTCATTCACAATTTATATCTATTTTCCTTTTCAAATCCTACTCAAATCAATGAACTAAACAGTGTTAGTCTGTGTTTTACTAAATGACATCCTCTTCCAAGCTCTTCATTAAATTAAATATTGACGGTTGTTCACAAGGTAATCCACGTCCAGCAGATGTCGGGGGTCTCTCTCTCTCTCTCTCTCTCTCACACACACACACACACACACACACACACACAAACCCACACAGATGACTATCTGTGAGAGAGATGGATTAAACTTCGTCTCCTTTCCCTTGTTGCTTCCATCATTATAAATCATGAACCTCAAGTTCGAAATTTTCATCTAATTTTGGGTAAATTATACAAATGGTTTCTGTAATTTATAGGATTTGTCAATTTGATATATGTTGTTTTAATTTGCTCGATTTTGTCCCTTAATTTAATAGATTGTATTATTTTAGTCTAATAAATAATAGTTGTTAAGTTTGGTGGATGAAAAGTCTACACAATTGCTCTATTTTGACAGGGACCAAATTGACACATTGTGTAAATTACGAGAAATTATTATATGCAGATAGGGTACAAAGCTGGCATCCATATGTGGTACCATTAACTAATGGGAAAATGAGTGAGAGCACTAATTAGTGTCATAATTAATGATGTGGCAGTGGGTCCCATCTACTGCCACAGTGTTTTTGTGTCTTTTTTTAAAAAAAATAAAAAAAAATGTATGCCACATCATTAGTGATTGCTTTAGAGCACCACTTTTAGTGGTCTCTATCATTGCCCTAACTAATAACATATTGGCAGCAATTCTCTTTGCATTGCCGGAAAAAGGGGATATAGTGACGTTTTTCTAACGACGTTTTTTTAAATGTCACTATTATTAATATTTAACTGCGTTTTATAAACGCCGCATATTCTTTTAACCAAAATGGCACCGTTTTATAATAGGAGGCATTTAAAAACGCCTCCGAATGCGGTAGCCACACGCGCCTTTTCAAACCTTACTTTGTATCTGGGCCCTCTCTCAACCCTTAGACGTATACATCATTTTGAATCTGAGCCCTCTCTCTCTCTCAACCCTCTCTAAGCTCCATCGAAGATTCAGATATTCGAAGCGATTTCGAAGCTTCATAGAAGATTCAGATCTAAGCTCCATCGAAGATTCAGATCGAAGCTCCATCGAAGCGATTTCGTAGCTCCATCGAAGATTCAAATAGAGATTCAGAAATTTAGAAGCTCAGATCTAAACTCTGACCCCTTGATTACTCGCATTTCAAGCTCAAATCGATACTCTCTCTCTCTCTCTCGCTCTACATGAAGCTACATAAATAGAAAGTTTCATTTTCAAGATTTCATAGAAATAAACATGATGGAAAATTTGGAGTTATATTTTATGCTAATCTTCTAATCTGGTGCATTTTGCTAATCTGGTGTCTCTGTATCTGTGTGCTGCTCTAGTGTACCTTTGCTATGTTTTGCTGTATATGTGTTCTAGTATGCTGCTACATTGGTGTATCTACTGTTACATTAGTGCTTCTCTAGCAAAGCTATCTTGTTAGCTGCTGTTTGTTTGCTATTTTATGGGCTAAGTTCTATGTGAAATAAAATCTTAAGGGCCCTTGACATAATTATGTCAAACTTACAAATTAGAAATTAGTAATTAT
>NW_021036768.1:0-11817 GCF_004153795.1 Camellia sinensis
CCTGCGAGGGAAATTGAATAAAAATGGAAGTGAATAAAATAAAATGGAAGTGCAGAAAATTTAAAAATGGAGGTTTTTCATTGGGGTGTCTGGAACAAAACAAAAAACCATCCCACCTGTGTTGAAACAAAAAAACAAACCCACTATTAACCTTAACGATCTATTAGGCAAAATTGAAATAATAAGGAAATTTCAATTGAAAAAGAAATGAAAATAAAAATGAAAGTCGAATTAAATAAAAATGGAAGTTCGCATAAAAATTTAAAATGGAAGTTTCATTCAAAAACGACTTTCTACATTAACATTACTATTTGGAAATTTAAAATAAAAAAAAGGAAAAATATGGGAATTAGAAAAAAATTCGGAAATAAAAATGGAAGTTGCAATAAAATTAAACATGGGAAGTTCATATCAAGAAACCACTATCCTTAAAACGATATATTTGGAAATGAAATAAATAAAAAAATTAAACAGAAAACGGAATTTTGAATAAAATGGAAAGTTTGAAACAAAACAAAAATATAGTTTGCCATAAATTAAAAATGGAAGCCTATTCAAGAAACCCACTATACCCTAAAAAGATCCTATTTGAAAATTAAATAAAAAACGAGAAAATGGAATAGTAAAGAGGAAATTGAATAAGAGCTGGAAGTTGAATAAAAATAAAAGACGGAAAGTTTTGCCATTAAAAATTAAAAATGAAAAGTTTCATTCAAAGAAACCACTATACCCTTAACGATACTAAGTTTGGAAAATTAATTAAAAAAAGGAATCAACTAGAAAAAGGGAAATCCCAATAAAAAATGGAAGTGAATAACAATAAAAATGGAAGTTGCAATAGAATACAAAAATGGAAAGTTCAATTCAAGAAACCACTACACCCTTAACGATCTATTTGGAAAATTAATAAAAAGGAAATTGAAATGGGAGATGGAAATGAATAAAAATGGAAGTTGACTAAAAATAGAAATGGAAACTTCAATAAAATTAAACTGTGAAGTTTATTCAAGAAACCACTATACCCTTAACGATCTACTTGAATTAAGAAAAATAGGAATTGAATAGAAAGGAAATTGAATAAAAATGAAAGTGAATAAAATAAAAATGAGAGTTGCGTAAAATTAAAAGTGGAAGTTTCATTCAAGAACACTACAACCTTAAACGATTATTTCAATATAACAAAAGGAGATGAATGAGATGGGAAATTGAAGTAAAAATAGAGATTGAAATAATTTATATTAGAAATGAGACTAACATAAAATGAAACGTGGGAAAGTCATTCAAGAGACCAGTACTACCTTAAGATCTATTTGGAAATTAATAAAAAGAAACTGAATAAAAAGGAAATTGAATAAAAAATGGAAGTTGGAATAAAAATAAAAGTGGAGAGTTTGCATAAAATTAAAAATGGAAGTTCATTCTCAAGAAACCACTACACCTTAACGACTATCTTGAAATTAAATAAAAAAGGAAATTCAATAGAAAAAGAATTGAATAAAAATGGAAGTTTGAATAAAAAATAAAAAAATGAAGTTGCATAAAAATTAAAATAGAAGTTCATTCAAAGAAACCCCTATACCATAACTGATCTATTTGGACAATATAAAGAAAAAGGGAAATTTGATAGAAAAGGAAATTTATTAAAATTCGAAGTTGAATAAAAATAAATGAAGTTGCAGTAAAATAAACATGGAAGTTCTTCAAGAAAAAACCAGTACACCTTAACGATTAATTGGGAAATTAAATAAAAAAAGGAAATTCGAACTGAACAAGGAAGTTGAATAAAAATAGAAGGTGATAAGAAATAGAATTGGAAACGCTTAAAATTAAACATCGGAAGTTCATTCAAGAAACCACTATACACATAGACGATCTACTTTGGAAATTAAATTAAAAAGGAAATTGAAAGAAAATGAAAATTGATTAAAAATGGAAGTTGAATAAAAATAAAAAATGAAGTTGCATAAAATAAAAAATGGAAGTCTCATCTAAGAAACACACTATAATCTTAACGAATATCTTGCGAAATTAAATAAAAAAGGAAATGAATGGAGATTGGAAATGAATAAAAAAAGAAGTTGAATAAAAATAGAAATGTAAACTGGCATAAAATCAAAACATGGAAGTTATCTCACAGAAACCAAATACCCTTAACGATATATGGAAATAATTAATAAAAGAATCGAATAGAAAAAGCATTCCCAAAAAAATGGGAAGTGGGAAAAAAAAATAAAAATAGAAGTGCATAAAATTAAAAACGAGTTTCATTTCAAGGAAAATCCCTACACCTTAACGATCTATTGGACAATTAAATAAAAAAAGAAATTCAATAGAAAAAGATATTGGAATAAAATGGAAGTTGAAATAAAAAATAACATGGACAGTTGCATAAAATCACTAAAATGAGTTCATTCAAGAAACCACTATTAATACGTCTATTTGGAAATGATAATAAAAAGGAATTGAATAGAAAGAAAATTGATTAAAAATGGATGTTGAATAAAATAAAAAATGGAAGTTGCATAAAAATTAACATGGAAGTTCATTCAGAGAGAACCACTATACTTAACGATCTATTTGAAATTAAATAAAAAAGGAAATTCAATTGGAAAATCAATTGGAATAAAAAATGGCAGTTGCATATAAAATAAAAATGTGAATAAATCTAAATTAAAATGGAAGTTCATTAAGAAACCAGAATACCTTAACTATCTATTTGGAAGATTAAACAAAAAAAGGAAATTCGAATGGGATGGAAATTGGAGTAAAATAAGAAGTTGAATTAAAAATAGAAATGGAAACTGCATAAAGATTAAACATGGAAGTTCATTCAAGAAACACTATACCCTTAACGATATATTTCGGAAATTAATAAAAACAAGGAAATTAATAGAAAAGGAAAATTGAATAAAAATGGAAGTGGAATAAAAATAAAAATGGAAGTTGAATAAATTAGAAAAGTAAGTTCATTCAAGAAACTTACACCTTAACGATCATTGTTTGAAATTAAATAAAAGGGAATTCTAAGGAGGAAATTGAATAAAAATGGAAGTTGGATAAAAAGAAATGGAAAGTTACCATAAACAATAAAAACTGAAGTTCATTCAAGAAACCACTATGATGCCTTAACGATCTATTTGAAATTAAATAAAAAAAGATATGAATAGAAAAGAAAATTGATAATAAATGGAAAGTCGAATAAAAAATAAAAATGGAAGTTGCATAAAATTAAAAATGGAAGTTCATACTGAGAAAACCATGTATACATAACGATTTATTGGAACATGAAATGAAAAAGGAAATGAATAGAAAAGGAAATTGGAATAAAAATATGAGTTAAATAAAAATAAAAATTGAAGCTAGCATTAAAAATAAAAATGAAAGTTCATTCACGTGAAACACTGATAGGCCTTAAGGATCTTATTTGGAAATTAAACAAAAAAGAAATTCAAATTTGAAAAAGAAATGAAATAAAAATGAAAGTAATAAAAATAAAAATGGAAGTCGCCATAAAATTAACAATGAAAGTTCATTCAGAGAACCACCATACATTAACGATCTATTTGGATGATTAAATAGAAAAAAGGAAATTGAATAAAAATGGAAATGCATAAAAATCAAACTTGGAAGTTCATTCAAGAAACCACGAATACCTTAACGTCTATTTCGAAAATGAAATAAAAAAAAGAAATAAATAGACAAGGAAATTGAATAAAATAAAAATTAGGTAGTTGCATAAAATGAAAAATGAAAGTTAATAAAGAAACCATTATACCATAACGACATCTATTTTAAGGAAACTAAATAAAAAAGGAAATTGAACAGAAAAGAGAATTGAATAAAAATGGGAAGTGGAATAAAAATATAAAAATTGTGTTGCATAAAATATAAAAATGGAAGTTCATCAAGAAACCACTACACCTTAACAATCTATTTGGAAATTAATACAAAAATGAAAATTGAAATGGAGATGGAAATTGAAAAAAAAATAGACGTTGAATAAAAATAGAAATGAGACAACTAAAAAATTATAAACAGGAAAGTCATCTCAAGAAACCACAATACCTTAACGATCTATTGGAAATTTAAATAAAGAAAAAGGAAATGTGAAGTAGAAAATGAATTGAATAAAATGGAAGTGGAACAAAAATAATAATAAGAAAGTTGAAATAACATTAAAAATGAGGAATTCATTCAAGAAACCAACTATACGCTTATATGATCTATTTAGAAATTAAACTAAAAAAGGGAAATTGAATGAGAGAGTAATTGAATAAAAATGAAGTTGAATAAAATAGAAATGGAAACTTCATAAATATAAACAAGGAAAGTTCATTGAGAACGACGACTATACCTTACGTATATTTGGAAATAAATAAAAAGAAATTGAATAGAAAAGAAATTGGAAAAAAAATGAAGTGAATAAAAATTAAAAACTGGAAGTGGAACGAGAAGCGAAATTAAATAAATAATGGACAGTGAATAAAAATAAAAATGAAAGTGCAAAAAAATTAAAAATGGAGTTCATTTAACAAACCACTACACCTAACGATCTATTGGCAAATTAAATAAAAAAAGAAATATCAATAGAAAAGAAATTGAATAAAAATGGAAGTTGAAGAAAAATAAAAAAGAAGTTGCCATAATAATTATAAAATGAATCAATTCAAGACGACTATACATTAACGATCGTTATTTGAAATTAAAGTAAAAAAAAGAAAATTGAATCAGAAAAAGATAATTGTATTAAAATGGAATTAGTGAATAAAAAGATAAAAATGGAAGTTGCATAAATTTAAAAATGGAAGTTCATTCAAGAAAGCACTTGCACCTCACAATCTATTTGAAATTCAAATAAAAAAAATTCAATAGAAAACATAATATTGAACAAAATTGGAAGTTGAAATAAAATAAAAATGGAATTGCCCATTAAAATTAAAATATGGACAGTTCATTCAAGAAACCACTACATTACACGATCTACTTTGGAAATTAAATAAAACAAAGGAAATTGAATAAAGAATAGTGGAGTTGATGTTGAATAAAAAATTTAAAAATCGGAATTGCATAAAATTAAAATGAGAAGTTCATTGAAGAGAACACTATACCATAACGATCTATTTGGATATTAAATAAAAAAAAAGGAAATTCAATTAGCAAAACAGATGAATATTAAAGTGGAGAGTGAATAAAAATATAATAAATGAAAGTTGCATAAATTAAAAATGGAAAGTTCATCTTACAGAAACCAAACTCACCTTAACGATCTATTGCGAATAAACAAAAACGAAATTGAATGAGATGACGATTGGTAAAGAATAAAATAGAAGTAACTAAAATAAGTAAATGGAACTGCAAAAATAAAGTGGATAAGTTCATGTCAAAGAAACACATGCATTCGACCTTAAGATTACTTTAGATTAATTTAATAAAAAAAGATTGAATAGAAAAGGAATTGAAATAAAATGGGAAGTGAAAAAAATAAAAAATGGAGTTGAATGAAAATATAAAAAATGAAAGTTCATCAAGACAACCTACTACCTTAACGATCTTTTGGAAATTAAATAAAAAGGAAATTCTGATAGAAGGAAATTGAAAACAAAGTATAAAAATAGGAAATTTCATAAAAATTAAAAATAGCAGTTCATTCAGAGAAACACTATACTTTAAACGATCTACTTGTGAAATTAATAAAAAAAGGAAATTGAATAGAACAGAAATGAATAAAATGAATAAAAATAATGAATAACAATATGAAATGGAGAGTTGCAAAAATAAAAATGAAAGTTCATAAGAGAAACCAGTATACCGTTAACGATTATTTGGACAGATAAAATTAAAAAAGGAAATGAATAAACGATGAATTAGAATAAAAAGGAAGTTGAAACTAAAACAAAAGATTAGAAGTTGCATTAAAAATTAATAATGAAGTCTATCACGAAACGCACTATACCTTAACGATTCGATTTGGAAATTAAAAGTAAAAAATGCAAATTGAATAAAGAAGGATGAATAAAATGAAAGTTGAATAAAAATAATAAATTGGGAATTGACCATAAAATTAAAAAATGAAAGTTGCATGAAGTAAACCACCATACTTAACGAATCTATTTTGGAATTAAAAAAAAATTAATAGGAAAAATGGAAACTTGATAGAAAATGGAAAGTTGATAGTATAAATACAAAGCAGTGCAATAAATGGAAGTTCTCATTCAAGAAACCACAATCCTTAACGCGTCTGTTTCGGAAATTAAAAATAAAAAATTTAAAATTGAAAAATAAATAAATAATAAAACATAAATGGAAGCTGCATAAAATGAAAACATGAGAAGTTCATTAAGAAACTCATTATACTTAACGATCTGATTAGGAGATTAAATAAAAATAGGAAAATGAAAGTAAAAGAAATGTGAATAAAAATGGAAGAGAATTAAAATAAAAATGCAGTTTGCATAAATTAAAAAAGATGTGGAAGTTCTTCTAAGAAACCACTATTACATTAACAGTTATTTGGAAATTAAAAAAAAATGGAAAATTGAACTGAGAGGACAATTGAATAATGATAAAAATAGATGTTTTGAACAAATAAAATGGAACACAATAAAACAGGAAAGTTCATATCAAGAAACCGCAATACGCTTTAACGATTATTTGGAAATTAAATAAAAAAGGAAATTGAATAGAAAAGAAATAATAGAATGAAGGAACAATAGCGAAGTAGAAAATAAAATAATGGAAGTATATAAATTAAAATGGAAGTTCATTCTAAGCAACCCCACTATACCTGTAAGATCTTTGGAAATTAACATAAAAAAGAATTGAATGGAGATAGAATTGATAAAAATTGGAATAATAATGGATCTAAAATAAACACGGAAGTTCATTAGAGAAAACGACATACTTAACGATACTATTTGGAAATTAAATTAAAAAAAGGAGAAATTGAATATGAAAAAAGGGGAAAATGATAAAAAATGGAAGATTGAATAAAAATAAAATGGAAGTTGACAGTAAGAAATTATAAAATACGGAAAAATAATTAAAAAAGTAAAATGAAGTTCATTCAAAACCATAACCCAATTACGATCTATTGGAAATAATAAAAAAAGAAATTCAATTAGAAAAGCAAAATTGAATAAAAATGGGTTGAATAAAGACATAAAAACTGGAAATTGCATAAAATTAAAATGACGTTCATTGAAAACGCACTATCATACGAGTCTAATTGAAAATAAATAAAAAAGAAATTGAATAGAAAAAGGAAATTGAATAAAAATGAAGTTGAAATAAATAAAAAGGGAATTTGCAATAAAATTAAAAATGGAAGTTCATTCAAAAACCGGACTACCTTACACGATCTATTTGAAATAATAAAAAGGAAATTGAATGAAAAGACAATTGAATAAAAATGGAAGTTGAATAAAAATACAAAATGCGAACGTTCATAAAATTAATGACAGTTCATTCCAAAAACCACTAACCTTAACAATTCATTGGAAATCTAATAAAAAAGGAAATTGCATGATTACGGAACCGAAATTGAATAACAAACTGGAAGTTGGAATAAAAATACAAATGGACATTGATAACAATTAAACAATCGAAGTTCTTCAAGAAACCACTAACTTACAACGATATTTGTAAATTATAAAAGAAATAACGAAAGGAAATTTGAATCAAAATGGAAGGAAGTAATAAATAAAAATCCGAAGTTGCGTAAATTCAAAATGAAGTTCATTAAGAAACACTATAACCTTAACCCGATTTTATTTGGGAAATTCAAATAAAACAAAGCGAAAACTGAATAGAAATGGAAATTGATTAAAATGAAGTTCGAATTAAAAATAAACATAGAAGTTGCATAAATTAAAAATCGAAGTTCATAAGAAACTCACTGATACCTTAACGATCTATTTGGAAATTAAACAAAGATGAAGATGGAAATGATAATGAAATAGAAGGAAATGAAATACAAAATGAAGTGTTAAAAATATAAAATAGAGTTGCAGCAATTAAAAAGATTCAAGAAACCACTGCACACTTAAGCTCTATTTGAAAATTAAAAAAAAAGATAAATTGTGAATAGAAAAGGTATGTAAAAATGAAGATAAAATAAATGATAAGTTGAATAAAAATAAAAAATAGAGAAGTTCGATAAAACTAACATGAGTCTATTCATAAACCCATCAGACGATCTATTTGGAAATTAATAAAAAAGGAAAATCTAGAAAAAGGGAAATTTGGAATAAAAATAATGAAAAGGAAATAATAAAAAGAAGTATAAATTAAAATGCAAGTTCGTTAAAACCATATCACTTAACATTCTACTATGAAATTAAATAAAAAAGGTAAATTTCAATATAAAAAGAAATTGAAGAAAAATTGAAAGTTAATATAAAATAAAATGAAAGTTGCAAAAACTAGAGAAATGAAAGTCATTACTAAGAAACATATACGGTATTAACGATCTTTGAATTTAGAAAGATTAAGAATGAAATAAAAAAAGGAAATTGAATAAAAATGGAAGTTGCATTAACAATATCAAATGGAAGTCTTCATTCAAGAAAACCACTGTATCCCTTAACGATCTATTTGAAATAAATAAAAAAAGTAAGCAATGAATTAGAAAAGGAATGAATAAAAATGGAAGTTAAAAAAAATACAAAAATTGAGTTGCCATAAAAATTAAAAATGAAAAGTTCAGGTCCAAAGAAACCACGTACACCTTAACGATCTAATTTGGAAATAAAAATAAAAAGAAATTGAAATAGAAAGGAAATTGATAAAAATGAAGTGGAATAAAAATAACCCCAAAACCAGGCAGTTGCAATAAAATTAAAAAGGAAGTTCATTCAAGAAACCAGTATGCCTTAACATCTGTTTGGAAATTAAATAAAAAAGGAAAATTGAAAAAAAATAGAAGGTTGAATAAACATAGCAAATGAAACTGCATAAAATTAAACATGAAGTTCATTCAGAAACCATATAACCTACGATCGATTAGAGATTAATAAAAAAGAAATTGAATAGAAAAGGAAATTGAATAAAAATGAAAGTGAGAATAAAAATAAAAATGAAGTTGCAAAATTAAAATTGAAGTTCTTTTAAAAACCACTATACATTTAACCGATTTAATGGAAAATTAAACAAAAAAAAGGAAATTGAATAGAAAAGAAAATTATTAAAAATGGAAGTTGCACAAAATTAAACACGGAAGTCATTCAAAAACCACTATACCTTAACGATATATTTGGAAATAAATAAAAAAAAAGAAAATTGAATAGAAAAGGAAATTGAAATAAAAATGGAAGTGGAATAAAAAATAAAAATGGAAGTTCCAAAAATTAAAAAATGGTAAGTTCTTAAGAAACCACTATACATTAACGATCTGTTTGGAAATTAAACAAAAAAAGGAAATTGAATAGAAAAGGAAATTGATTAAAAATGGAAGTTGCACAAAATTAAACACGGAAGTTCATCCAAGAAACCACTATACCTTAACGATACATTTGGAAATTAAATAAAAAAAGGAAATTCAATTGAAAAGGAAAATGAATAAAAATGGAAATTGAAGAAAAATAAAAATGGAAGTTGCATAAAATTAAATATGGAAGTTCATTCAAAAACCACTATACATTAACGATCTATTTGGAAACTAAATAAAAAAAAGAAATTGAATAAAAAATCAAATTGAATAAAAATGGCTGTTGAATAAAAATAAAAATGGAAGTTGCATAAAATTAAAAATGAAAGTTCATTGAAGAAACCACTATACCTTAACGATCTATTTGAAAATGAAATAAAAAAAGGAAATTAAATAGAAGAGGAAATTAAATAAAAATGGAAGTTGAATAAAAATAAAACCGGAAGTTGCATAAAATTAAAAATGGAAGTTAATTAAAGAAACCGGTATACCTTAACGATCTATTTTGGAAATTAAATAGAAAAAGGAAATTGAATGGAAAAGGAAATTGAATAAAAATGGAAGTTGAATAACAGTAAAAATGGAAGTTGCATAAAATTAAAAATGAAAGTTCATTGAAGAAACCACTATACCTTAACGATCTATTTGAAAATGAAATAAAAAAAGGAAATTAAATAGAAGAGGAAATTAAATAAAAATAGAAGTTGAATAAAAATAAAACCGGAAGTTGCATAAAATTAAAAATGGAAGTTAATTAAAGAAACCGGTATACCTTAACGATCTATTTTGGAAATTAAATAGAAAAAGGAAATTGAATGGAAAAGGAAATTGAATAAAAATGGAAGTTGAATAACAGTAAAAATGGAAGTTGCATAAAATTAAAAATGAAAGTTCATTCAAGTAACCACTAAACCTTAACGATCTATTTGAAATAAAAATGGAAGTTGCGTAAAATTAAAAATGGAAGTTCATTCAAGAAACCACTATACCTTAACGATCTCTATGGAAATTAAATAAAAAAGGAAAATGAATAGAAATGGAAATTGAATAAAAATGGAAGTTGAATAAAAACAAAAATAGAAGTTGCATAAAATTAAAAATAGAAGTATATTAAAAATCCACTATACCTTAACGATCAATTTGGAAATTAAACAAAAAACGGAAATTGAAAAGAAAAGGAAACTGAATAAAAATTGAAGTTGAATAAAAATAAAAATAGAAGTTGCACAAAATTAAAAATGAAAGTTCATTCAAGAAACCACTATATCTTAAGGATCTATTTGAAAATTAAATAAAAAAGGAAATTGAATAGAAAATGAAATTGAATAAAAATGGAAGTTGAATAAAAACAAAATTAGAAGTTGGATAAAATTAAAAATGGAAGTCTATTAAGGAAACCACTATACCTTAACGATCTATTTGGAAATTAAATAAAAAGGGAAATTGAATAGAAAAGGAATTTGAATAAAAATGGAAGTTGAAGAAAAATAAAAATGAAAGTTGAGTAAAATTAAAAGCGGAAGTTCATTCAAGAAACCACTATACCTTAACGATCTATTTGGAAATTAAATAAAAAAGTAAATTCAATTGAAAAAGAAATTGAATGAAAATGAAAGTTAAATAAAAATAAAAATGGAAGTTGCAGAAAATTAGAAATGAAAGTTTATTCAAGAAACCAATATACATTAACGATCTATTTGGATAGTAAATAAAAAAAGGAAATTGAATAAAAATGGAAGTTGCATAAAATCAAACTTGGAAGTTCATTCAAGAAACCACTGTACCTTAACGATCTATTTGAAAATGAAATAAAAAAAAGAAATAAATTAGAAAAGGAAATTGAATAAAAATGGAAGTTAAATAAAAATAAAAATAGAAGTTGCATAAAATTAAAAATGAAAGTTCAGTCAAGAAACCACTACACCTTAACGATCTATTTGGAAATTAAATAAAAAAAGGAAATTGAATTAGATATGGAAATTGAATAAAAGTGGAAGTGGAATAAAAATAAAAATGGAAGTTGCATAAAATTAAAAATGGAAGTTCATTCAAAAAACCACTACACCTTAACGATCTATTTGGAAATTAAATAAAAAAGGAAATTGAATGGAGATGGAAATTAAATCAAAACAGAAGTTGAATAAAAATAGAAATGAGAACTGCACAAAATTAAGCATGGAAGTTCATTCAAGAAACCACTATACCTTAACGATCTATTTGGAAATTAAATAAAAAAAGGAAATTGAATAGACAAGGAAATTTATTAAAAATGGAAGTTGCACAAAATTAAACACGGAAGTTCATTCAAGAGACCACTATACCTCAACGATATATTTGGAAATTAAATAAAAAAAGGATATTCAATTGAAAAGGAAATTGAATAAAAATAGAAG
>NW_021036777.1:0-12231 GCF_004153795.1 Camellia sinensis
TGGCAAAAGGTATCTAATCAAAGGTGCTACATAGGCTTAACGTCCCCTAGCACGAAGGGACACTCTAAAATTCATCAAGCAACAACACACCTTCACTATAACCTGATATTCTAAGATCTTGGTAACACTGAAGCAATCACTCTCCCTTACAACATGTTCTGATCAGTCAAAGGAAATGTTTAGTACTGCTCGAATCAGTCATCTACCGTCATCAGTCCTATTAGCATCAAACCAACCAGGATGAGGACAATACAACAAGACGTTCCTTAAGACACCCAGTCACGGTTTGTACAATTCAAGTATCTTAAACACTATGTCCTTATAGTGAAGGATTGGTTATCAATGGTGTTCATAGGTGACCAAGTCTATTGATACTCAAAAAGTCTTTCTAATAAGTCAAGCACTCCCAACTGGATTCAAGTTTTGAGTCCATCAGTTTTCCTGCCAATAATAATCTTGCGTCATTTATTTATAGACCAATCTTAACCCCCCCTTTTTACCAATCAACTTAGATAGAGGTTCAGTATCGAATATCCAAGCAAAGGTCTTGTCAGATTAAATCAAACAAGGTCCCGTCAAATTATACCCAATGGGGGTTCTATCGGTGCAATTCAGACAAGATTCTATCTGGATCAAGCAGATTAGAAGTTGTCTCAAATAGGGTACTTTGATTCTGATAAAACCACTTCGTTGTTTAGCAACCCATGGCTGGTGAAGTTTCACAACTGTCTAAATTTATGGTTTTCTCAAAGTTCGTCATTCAGAATCAGTTCATCACGAACTGTTCTATCAAAGGTGTGTTCGAAATCACGTACAATACCGTATTGTCCACATGATGTTCAGGTATAGTACATAAAGCATGCAATGTCATATCAGGAGCGTAGCGTATCATAATCAGTATAGCAGTTTCCAAATAACGCCTCACATGCAAGAACATGGTGCACAGTAATAATTATACAAAGTTCCTCGGTACATACAGTATGAGATTTTTTGTTACGCAAAGTTCAAATTAGTCACATCACCCAGTCAACTTTCTACCAATCAAAATATATTTGTCTCACAATTAGAGTTCATCATTTAGGCGCGCTCAACCTGGTCACACGATTACAAATCATAATTCCAGTGGTTTAGTCATGAAGGCGGTGACAATAATAAATCACCCTGAGCAATAGTGTGAGATATATATGGCATGTGCAGAGTCAATCAATATCCCGAAACGTATTTCACAAATTTCCCAAATGGGGCATATACTCCAATGAATACAGTCTCGTATCATGTGAGTCTAACCAATCTAGATACACATACAGCAGATATGAAATATATGCCGATCCGAATCAAATAATATCCCAACCGAAGATGTACAAACGTACTAATTCAGAATCAATCAACACATAAGCATTCATTTGTACACAGTATAGATACCTGGATGATGGTTACAACATTCTGAGGCTTTCTGGGATGAGTGTAATTACTCATCCTGAGTAGCAATTCCTACCACTGGTACGGATTTAGCCAAGGCAGAGGATTCATGCACATTTCGTTCAATTCCGGGACAATTCCTTGCCGTATGGCTCCATTTTACCATATCTATAACGAGGCCCAGAAGTCTGATAACAAAACTCCTCGGTGTTTCTCACACTGGTGGTGGCAAAGGTTCTTGCCGTAGGGCAACTGACACCGCCTGTCTCAAGATCTTTGCCAATTCTTGTACTACTCTTTCCGACTACAATTCTTACACCCCCCTTTTTTACCAAATCAACTTAGTAGAGGTCTTATACAATCAATCAAGCAAAGGTTTGTCAGATAAATCAAACAAGGTTCCCGTCAAATTATATCCAATGGGGGTTCTATCGGGTCATATTCAGACCAAAGGTTCTATATGTGATCAAGTAATAGAAGTTTCTCAAATAGGGTACATGTTGATTCTGTGAATAACTCACTTCCGTTTGTTAGCACCATGGCTGATGTTTCACACTGTCCTAATATTGTTCTCAAGTGCGTTTCGGATCATTCATCACAACCTGTTGCATATCCAAAGTGTTTTCAAATCACGTACAAATACGGTATTGTCCACATATGGTTCAGCTATATACAAAGCATGCAAGTGTCATATCAGAGGTACGTATCATATCAGTATAGCATTTCCCAAATAAGCCTCACACTGCAGAACATGTGTCACGAGTAAATACATTATACAAAGTCCTCGGGAGCTACAGTATGAGATTGGTACGCAAAGTTCCAATTAGTCCATCACCAGTCAACTATTCTACCAATCACATATATGGTCTCACAATTAGAGTCATCATTAGGCGCTCAACTTGCGTCACACATTACAGAATCTAATTCCAGTGTTTTAGTCTTGAAGCGGTGACATAATAAATCACCCGTGAGCATAGGTGGTGAGATTATTAATGTGCATGTGCAGAAGTCAAATCAATTATCCGCGAAACGTATTTCACAAAATTTCCGCCAACATTGGGGCAGATATACCTCCAATGAATGACAGTCTCGATCAATGGTGGTCGTAAACCCAATCTAGAATACACATACAAGATATGAAAATATATGCCGATCCGAATCAAATAATATCCCAACCGAAGATGTACAAAACGTACTATTTTCAGAATTCAATCAACCATAAGCATTCTTGTACACAGTATTAGATACCTTGGGATGTGGTTACAAAATTTGAGTTGCTTTTGGAGTGAGTTGTAATACTCCATCCTGAGTAGCATTCTACCACTGACGGAGTTTGCCAGGCAGAGGATTCATGCACTATTTCGTCAATCCGGGGACAGTTCCTTTGCCGTATGGTCCACTTTTACCATATCTAAACGAGCCTCAGATGTCTTGTAACAAACTCCTCGGTGTTTCTCACACTGCTGGTGGCAAAGGTTCTTGCCGTTAGCGGCAACTGACACCGCTGTTCTCAAGATTCTTTGCCAATCTGGTACTAGCTCTTTCCGGACGTATCAAGTCGGGGCTTGATGGAAGAACCTTCCAACCGCTATGCCGTTATTTGTCCATTATCTACACAAATTTCTTATTCAACTTTACCAATACTGAGATATGCCAATACGAAAGTAAACCACAAAATCACATGAGGTACATTTCGCACATAGGCACCATTGTTTATTCCCCTTCAATATCGTACCGCCAATTATCACTTATGCAACAGATAATTGATATTATCAAATATCGGCATGCTGAACATTTACCAAGTAGTTATATACTCAAATCATGTTTCATGTTTCACTAGACACCCGTAAACAGAATTGAATGCAATAGACAACCTTTCATGATGTACATTATAACAGAAACAACTTATTGTACACATTTTTAGTGTAACACAATTATATCTCATTTCGAAGTTCATGTGTGGTATTTCTTTTTTAGCGTGAACATATCATGTGGGTCAAGCATATTCAACATATCTCATAATAGGCCACGGTTATTATTCTCCGGGCGATGGCCTGTTGGCACGGCATTTATTTCCCCGGGCTAGGGCTCATGACCATAGCCACAGTTTATATCCGATGGGCGAGGCCTTCGCTAAGGATACCACAATTATGTTTAAGGAGATTTTTAGAGAGGAATCATTCATCCATTTCATATCATAACAATATTTAAGGTTAATAACATAACTTTACGGAGTTCTTATTCACCGTCTGATTAACTTGCATGTATACAAGATACAACAGTTCTTCCGGAATATGCAACTAGAGAGCATTGTAATCAACAGTCTTGCAATGGAGTTACAGCAAGAATTATAGCACATAATTGCCATCAAACATTAGCATATTCTCGATTGCCTTTCGAATATCATACTTATCTCAGAATGCATCCTTAGATCTTCTAGACGCTTATTTGCCCTTTTGGACAAGTGCGTGAGTTATTACTCGTGCTCTTAGATACACTCTGTCCGCGACCGGAACCCGCCCCTTTGAGTTGGACGTAACCGTGCCAGCAATACCTCAGATTAACCTACGGCCTCAAACCAAAACGACTTAACACCATCGAGTAAAGGGGGCAAAGGGAGCAAAATTTAAAACTTTGTGCCATAGAGCTGTGCTTACATGGCGACCTCAAACAAACCTCTATGTATGTTAATAATCACACAGAAACATGAAGTGATGATAGGTTTCTGACCGACAGGATATTCCAACTAGTCACCCATAAGACTTAAGCAGACATATACAAACTCGCAACCTGACAAAAAATGCAATACCACAACAAGGCGAGGCGGGGTTCTATGCGGTGAGCACAAAGGCTGACTCTCTCAAACCTTAGTGGTTCCATACAGATTCTCTGGGCTGGGTCGGACTTCTCTTGGCTACTACAAACTGAATGACGTGGAGCGGAAAGCCAGGTGATAATATCAAAATCAAATACAGATTACGCGAGAGGGATTTTGGTTACCGCTCCGTCAAGTTGTGAGAGGTACCTTCTTGTTTACAACTCGGGTTGCTAGTGTATTATTGATACGGGTGCATCTCATTCTTTTGTATTGCTGCATTTGCATCTGTTTTGGAATTGGAGTTGGCAACACAGTTAGCATCTCCTATATGTGTAGTATCGCTGTTGGTTGGTGAGTTTGTCTGTGAACAGTGTTAGAGTTGTGATATAGAGGTTGCCGACCATGGCTCCTTTTCCTTTGTGGGTTCATGCCATGAAGGTTTGATGTTATTTTGGTTGGTACTGGTACGTCTATCGGGCAGTTATTGAGTTTGCTACCGCCGGAGGGCACAGTTTGTCTTGAGCGGGAGTGTTTCCATTGTTGAGGGGATCGGGTTTGTAGTGTGTTGCCATCGATGTATGATCGCGAGGGCAGATTGAGCTTAGTTGGTTACTGCTAGTTTTTGAGTGGTGACGTGGTGTTGATGAGACCCGATTGTATTGCGAGGGTGGTTTGTGGTTTTCGGATGTTTTTCCCGAGGATCTCGTTAGTTTGGCCATCAGCGAGAGATAGAGTTCTCATTGATTTAGTGCCCAGACAGCGCAATTCTATGGCACCTTATCGTTTTTGCCAGCGAGTTGAGTGAGTGAGATCAGCTCAGGAATTGCTAGACTCGGTTTTGTTCGCCTGAGTGTTCGCCGTTGGGTGAGCACCGCCTCTTTTCTAAAAAGAAGATGGTGCCTTTGAGATTGTGTATTAGACTACGGAGTTGATCGGGCTACGGTCAAGAATAATACCCTAGCCCGTAATAGATGATCTGTTTGACCAGTTGAAGGGTTCCGCGTTGTTTCTCTAAGATAGACTTGAGATCGGGGTTACCACATGTTTAGGGTCGGGAGGAGGATATTCTAAGACGGATTCCGTACGCTGGTGATGGCATTATTGAGTTTCTGGTGATGCTTCGGCGCTTTACGCATGCACCGGCGAGTCTTTATGGGAACTTAATTGAACTGGGATCTTCCGGATTTTGGATCAATTTGGACTCGTTTTTGTGGACGATTACTTATCTTATTCACCTTTGAGGGAGGAGCTGAGGACATGAGAGTGGTGCTCGAGTTGCTTAGAGCCATGGCTGTATGCCAAGTTTGAGAGTGTGAGTTCTGGCTAGGGAGGTCAATTATCTTAAGCCATGTGGTATTCGGGGATGGTGGTGTCTGTTTATACATCCGCGGTAGAGGCAGTTGCAAGATTTTGGGCATGCTTCAAGCGTTTTTGAGAAGTCGTTAGTTTTCTGGATTAGCTAGGTATTACCGCCGATTTGTGAAAGACTTTCTCCAGGCTAGCTTCGCGTTGACTGATTTGACGGCGAAAAGGTGGTCAAGTTTGTTGTGGGTAGTGAGCCTTGCAAGAAGCGTAAGTGTTGAAGGTTAGAATTTGACCATCGTGGCCTCGGTTTTGATTATTCGGATAGAGGGTTGGTTTATGGTTATTTGTGATGCTCATCACGGAGTGAGGGTTTCTATTATCTCTGCTCTACCTATATACTCTCGATGCAACAGGGGAAGTGTCCTATGGCTCACGTCAGTTGAAAATTCGTTTTGATCCACGAGCTCTATACTCTCGATATGCTTCCAGCCATGTTGACTCCTTCTGCCCCTTGCGAAGACTTTGACGACCACTAACCCTTTACGGCTCGAGAGCGCTCTCGAACCGTCCTTCTCCGCTTTATCCTCATCTTAGATTTATCGTAGCTGATCCTACATTTCCAGGACTTGAATTGGATGGGCCAGGGATGATGGAATGGAGAGAATTTATTGTCAGCACTCACGCTTGAGTTTCTTTAATGTGTGTGTGTGTGTGGTGCCACTATCATCGCCTCAAGGAAGGCCATGTTCGGTGGCCGATACTAGTAGAAATCCTAATTAGTGATGTAGCTTTCCTATAAGCGCATCTAGCGGAATGGAGGAAGTTTGGAGCCCCTGCGCACCTTGGTTGAGTTTGATTGTTTGCTGAGGAATCAGACTTGTTTTAGCTTCAAGATCAAAGCGTCTCTCCTCAATTTATTCCGCTGATGCGCTCAGTATGCTTCTCCCTTATTGTTCTAATGAATAATTTAGGATATATGTCGACTAATTGTTTTTTTTTTTTTTTTGTGTAATGTAAGTCAATAAAATAAAAATACGTTAAATGTAAATGTACAAGTTTACAAGGGGCATACCCTAGGTACGCCCTACAACAAATAAAAGACGAACAAAAAGCCACATAAAACTACCACAGGACATCCTACAACATAAAACCACCCTCGCAAAAGCGAGAGAGCAACAGAAAAAAACAAGAGCCCCACTTTGCCCATATATCCTTTTTGTCCCCAGGTAACCCCTACCATCGGAGATAATAGATGGAAACTTGGGGTGGATATATGGGTAAATAAACAAAAGACACGCCACAGACTCATAAAACATAACAGACAAACATACAATACAAATGTAACTAACTAAACATCCAATAAGACCAATCGAAAAATTAGTTCCTAGAACCAGAGAGAGAAGGAGAAGGACGGAAAAGTTAGGGAGAAACTTTGTTTTTGAGAGCTACAAGAGTAAAAAGAATGAGAAATAGGAAGAACATCAACGGGAATTCAAATTCATCCTTTCGATTTGAGAATTGAACACTTAGTTGATTTAGAAAATCTAAAATGAGGTGCTTATGTTAATATCGTTAAGCTACAATTACTTACTAAATTCTGTTTCTTAGGCGCTAAATAATATTAGCTTAATTCAAACTTGGCCAATTAAGCTAATTAAACAATTAGTGACATGTTGATTGATCGTGTGATCCTCATGTGACTCGATATGAGGGTGGTTTTGAGCCATCTCCGCCAAGAGTGATTGGGGTGTCACTGCTATGGGGAGTAGTGGTTCAATGACTAGCCGAGTTAGAGACTGGGAGATGAGCGGGAGGATAGCTACCGATTTTCTGGTTGCTTCTTGTCTTCATGTGACCCATCCTAATTGATCGTATTGCCACACCTGACATGGAGTGAAGGGGACACTGTCGTGGGGTTTGAGGCTTGTGATCTACCACGGAAGGGACTGGGGGATGTGATGATTGCTCTCATGTTTTGTTGGCTATGTATTGGTTTGTTGCAGTGAGGCTATTGTTTTTTTTTTTGGGTGAATAAGACATAAATAAAACAGCAAAATATACAAAGATACAAGGGGCATGCCCCAGGACCTACAGAGCTATACAAAGAGGCAAAAACCACGAAGAACAAGACAAAAGGAACCATACACACAATGTTCAAAACCTATCTCGAAGAGAAATAGAAGACGAACACAAGCGAAGGAGCTAAAGGACAAAACAAACTGGAACAGCCATACATCAACAAAAAAAGGCTGCCAAAATTCAAAACAGTCAACAAAGACAGCAAATCCGCAGAACAGACCGAAAGGGTATCAGCCAAAGGCCTAGGATGTGCAGAGAAGTTATCTGCTGTATGTACCCAACATCTAAAACTATGGTAAACCCAACTATATTCTCTAGTACATCCCACTAGAGTAGGCCAAACTGAGTATGATTTAAATAGCTACAAACAGTAAATTAAAGACAGCTTTTGAACATTCAGCAATTTTGGAAGGCGCATATAGCAGCCATACCCATTGATTTGGAGTTTCACACGACAGCTTTTAGATGACTAATCCCGAGAGTTTCCATTGCAGCTTTAAATGACAAATCCCGAAATTGCACAGATTGAGTATTCGAGTTAACCAAGGTAGAACGACCCATAGATTTGGAGGTTCCCACGGCAGCTTTAGATAACAGGCCCCGAGATTTTCCACTGCAATTTGCGTGTGCAGGTTAAACATAATAGAATGACCTGCCAATGAGTAACAGAAGATAGAAACCATGAGAATTAAGTAACCAAGTCAGAAGTAGATTCTCTCAATTTTGATCTCACTTCACTCGACCCACAGTATTGAATCTCACCACACTCGGATAAAGCTTCCTTAATCTGCAATAAAGATACAATATATATAGTGGTTAGCTTGTAAAACATATAGATTCTAAATTCACTCAACCCACAGATTTCGAGGAACTAGTGACTATATGTCTCACCACACTCGACCCACAAATAGTATTCATCTTCAAGTGATCACACCTACACATTTAACAACTAATTAGATAAACACTCCATGTTAGACTCACATCCACTCAACCCACAATATACTGCACTCACATCACTCCGTGGTCCTCCTACCATTGTAAAGATGGGGCTTCAGAATGGATCTAGGGAGGTTCCATTGATCAAGGAACCAATCATCACCTGTTGCAGTAGGAATGTTGCTAACAGATATCATTCTATTTCTTACCATAAGTACAATAGATTTGATGATAACCTCTACAGGTTTATATTCTTTGTTAAAAACTCTATTGTTTCTTTCAAGCCAAATATGATATACAGTTGTGAGAAAAGAAAGTCTAGTGATGATGGATTTCATGGACTTACCTTTGCTCTCTCTGTCGACAATAATAACAGTCTCAGGCCAAGAGACCTGCTGCCATTGCACATTACACTTACCTTGCATGACATGCCAAATTCTGGATGTGAAACTACACTCGAAGAAGAGGTGTGGATGGCTTTCAGTTAAATCAAGACAAAATGGGCATGTAGGACTAGAAGGGATTCCAAATAATTGGAGTCTATCACTAGTATTCAGCCTGCCATAGATAGCCAGCCAAACAATGAAGCTAACTTTGGGGATAGTAGCATGGCCCCAGACAAGGTTATACCAAGGCACCGAATCTTGCTTGTATCTCCACAGATCCCAAGCAGACTTAATTGTGAAGGCACCATCAGGGTTGAGTGACCAGATAGTAGTATCCCTCTCCAAGGGGTTAGGAAGGCAATTGTTGGGGATTTGGGAAGTTAATTCCCTGAGATCCCAGGAGTTGGGAAAAGGCCAATGCCAAGAGTTCCCAACTATAATTTTACTGACTTTGGACTCCCCATTTAAGCCAGAGTCATACATGATTCTGTCACCATATCTTTCCCAGATAGGGCCAAGGTGGTGCCAATTGTCATACCACAAGAAGGTGTTCTGGCCATCACCAATCCTATGTTTAATAAGAGGGTGAATTGCTGGCCTGAGAGAAAGGATTTTCCTCCAAACCCAAGAAGGGTCATTAGGAGTTTTAATTTTCCAGAAGCATTTAAACTTCTCAAGACCGTTGATTATGGTGATTGACTATGCAGGCTTTTGTTGTTGAGAGAGATGAATTGGCCTAATATCATAAATCCACAATTACGCAGGAAAATTCTATTACTTAGAACTAAGAAAGTTCGTTTGAGTTAAACTTGTCCAATTAGGCAAATATAACAATCAATGGCCTAAGCTCATTAGTTCCTAGAACCAGAGAGAGAAGGAGAAGGACGGAAAAGTAAGAGAGAAACTTGGTTTTTGAGAGCTGGAAGAGAAAAAGAATGGGAAATAGGAAGAACATCAATGGGAATTCACATTCATTCTTTCGATTTGAGAATTGAACACTTAGTTCATTTAGGAACCTAAAATGTGGTGCTTAAATTAATGTCGTTAAGCAACAATTACTCATTAAATTCGGTTTCTTAGGCGCTAAATAATATTAGCTAATTCAAACTGCCAATTAAGCTAATGAAATAATTAGTGACATAATCTAATTAGTTCGTAGAACAAAAGAGAGAAGCACGGCGATGGACGGATAACGTTAGAGAGAAACTTTCATCTTGAGAGCTAAAAAAGAGAAAAGAATATGAATGGTGAAAATCAAATGGAATTCAATTTCATCCTTTTGGATTTGAGAATTGAAACTTAGTTGATTTAGAAAACCTAAAATGGTGTGATTAAGTTAAACTAATACCATCAAGCTACAATTACACGGTAAATCCTCTTTCTTAGAGGCCAAGCAAAATCAGTTTGAGGCCAATTAAGCCAACGAAACAATCGATGGCCACAGCTAATTCGTTCCAACAACAAAAGAGAGAACGATGGAGAAGGCCGGAGAAGTTAGAGAGAAACTTTTTCTTGTGAGCTAGAAGAGAAAAAGGGATAAGAAATGGGCAGAAAATCAATGTGAAATTCGAATTCATCCTTTGGAGTTGAGAATTGACCCTAAGCTTATTTAGAAAACCTAAAAATGAGCTGCCTAAGCTAATATCCTTACGCTACGATTACTCAGTAATTTTGTTTCTTAGAGGCTAAGCAGTATTGGTTATAGTTAAACTTGGGCAATTATGCTAATGAAAACATTAGTGGCCTAAGCTAAAGTTCCTAGAACAAAAGAGAGATGGATGGGGAGGGACGGAGACGTTTAGAGATAAACTTTCGTCTGAGAGCTAGAATAGAAAGTTAGGAGAAAAGATTAGTTTGAGATTGGCCTAATATTGTTAATATTAGTATTTAAGAATTGGCCTAATATTGTTTAAACAACAATTACTCAGAAAATTCTATTTCTTAGAACCTAAGAAAGATTAGTTTGAGTTAAACTTGTCCAATTAGGCAAATGAAACAATCAATGGCCTACGCTCATTAGTTCCTAGAACCAGAGAGAGAAGGAGAAGGACGGAAAAGTAAGAGAGAAACTTGGTTTTTGAGAGTTGGAAGAGAAAAAAGAATGAGAAATTGAAAAACATCAATGGGAATTCACATTCATCCTTTCGATTTGAGAATTGAACACTTGGTTGATTTAGAAATCTAAAATGTGGTGCTTAAGTTATATCGTTAAACTACAATTACTCACTAAATTCTGTTTCTTAGGCGCTAAATAATATTAGCTTAATTCAAACGTGGCCAATTAAGCTATTGAACAATTAGTGACATAATCTAATTAGTTCGTAGAACAAAGAGAGAAGCACGGCGACGGACGAATAACGTCAGAGAGAAACTTTCATCTTGAAAGCTAAAAAAGAGAAAGAATTATGAATGGGTGAAAATCAATGGAATTCAATTTCATTCTTTTGGATTTGAGAATTGAAAACTAGTTGATTTAGAAAACCTAAAATGGGGTGATTAAGTTAAACTAATACCATTAAGCTACAATTGTACGGTAAATCCTCTTTCTTAGAGGCCAAGCAAAATCAGTTTGAGGCCAATTAAGCTAACAAAACAATCGATGGCCACAGCTAATTCGTTCCAACAACAAAAAAGAGAACGATGAGAGAAGGACGGAGAAGGTTAGAGAGAAACTTCTTCTTGTGAGTTAGAAGAGAAAAAGGAATAAGAAATAGGTAGAAAATCAAGTGGAATTCGAATTCATCTTTTTGGAGTTGAGAATTGAACACTAAGCTGATTTAGAAAACCTAAAATGAGGTCCTAAACTAATATCCTTACCGTACGTTTACTCATTAAATTTTATTTTCTTAGAGGCTAAGCCAGTATTGGTTATAGTTAAACTTGGGCAATTATGCTAATGAAACAATTAGTGGCCTAAGCTAAAGTTTCGTCTCGAGAGCTAGAATAGAAAGTTAGAGAAAAGAATAAGAAATAGGAAGAAAATTGTAGGAATTCTAATTCATCTCTTTGGATTTAAGAATTGCCTAATATTGTTAAACAACATTATCAGAAAATTCTATTTCTTAGAACCTAAGAAATATTAGTTTGAGTTCAACTGCTCCAATTAGGTAAATGAAACAATCAATGGCCAAGCTAGATAACTGCCCCGCGTGCTCCCAGTCTCTACCTCGGATGAAAGCATGAATCCAATAAGCATCTCGCTTCTCATAGCCGTGACATCCTAGCCACTCAACCAAGCCATGACGAAGAAAAGATCTATTCCATGAAAGATCGTGGCTGAGTCACATG
>NW_021036782.1:0-19588 GCF_004153795.1 Camellia sinensis
AGAGAGAGATTACCGACATGGTCGGAATGGGTCCAAGAAACACATCATCTGTGCTCGTAGAAGGGTTGTAAGGTCCGGCCCTTTGGCTTTGGGGGGAAAATAATTTGGCTTGCCAATCACACACATAATGCTAGATTATATTGTTGAAAGATTGGTTGGGGTCATGTGGAACTTCAACAAGTTCTTCCACTGGTTCTTCCTCTAATATTCTCGTCTTCGTCTCAGACGTCGAGTCCTTCGATGATATAGTCTTCTTCCACTTGACCTCTTTGAGTGAAGCGACATAGCATCTCTGGCCACAGTCTGCTCTCCTCTATAGGGTGTCCGACCCACAGGTTGGTAGGAATTCTCATGGCCAAGATGGTACGTGGATGTGACGCTTAAAGCGTTAAAGCGGTGCGCCTGAGATGATGTTATAAGCAGAGGGAAGTCAACGACGAGGAAAGTATTATCTTAGTGGTCTGCCGTGGATCTCGTGATGGAGATTCGATGGAGCTATGGATGGTCCCCTATTCCAGTGAAACGTGACCAATGGGTTTGAGAGGGGACAAACTTTCTTCTCCCCTAGCTAGCGAATAGGCGTTAGGAAGATGTGTTGAAGAGCTACGTTGTCGCAAGCACTCGTCTGACTTTATAATTGACATGAAGAGCCAAACATGACGAGGTTCGTCATAGGTAACGGATGCCTGTGCAATGGCCTCTCTAAATGGTGATTGGGCTCATCCACTTCTTGGGGTGTTTGATCGGGTAGTGGCAATGTCGCGACTTCTTTATCAGAGCCCTGCCTGACTTTTTCTGAGTTCTGCTCTTGACAACGAGATGGTCCTCCATCATGCAAGCCATCAGCAAATAACTCTGATCTCTCCACCGAGGGTAGGATTGGCCTTGTGCTCGGGCTTTTTGTGGAGTCGATTTATTGCCCTTGGTTAGTTTACACGTATTGTCGAGGAGTGTGGTGCGGTGGTTGTTTCTGGTGGTCGGCCTTAGCCGTTGCTGATGCGGCTGCCATGAACCGACTGAACGCGCCTCTGCGTTCAAGTCTCTCACTGGTCTTTTAAGGTAACACACTCCTCCGGTATGGTGCCGTGGTCTGATGGAAACTGGAGATTTGGACTTGGTCTCGTCTGTGTAAGAACGAACCCGATGGTTGTGTCATTTTCACGGGGAACATCTCGTTGGATTCTGGTTCAGACTTGTTACATGGGAAAAAATAGAGGAGTGTACCGTCTCGAACCTGCTAGCGTCGGAGGTGCCGACAATCGCTGAAAGGTGGTCGGTATCCTGAGTGTTTGTTTGTGTTTACTGGTGGTTCTGGTTTCAGAGTCCTTTCTCTTCTCTCTGGAGGTCGGGGTTTTGGTTTGGTGGATCCTGTCGAGCGCTAGGAATCTTCGCATTCATGTGATTTTGGGCTTTGAGAGGAAGTTTGCATGCGAAGTTTGGAGGGTTTTTTGATGAGAGAGAAAAAGATGAATCAGATGATCGAAACGGCCAGAAGCCGTGAAATGACTTTCATCGTTTTCCTACTTGCAATGGCTTTCGTGTGAAGAGGGTGACGAAGCTGCGCAGCGACTCCGTCTCCGTCTGACAGATATTGAGGAGTTGACTATGCCGACACTCGTAGCGCTAGGCACCAATGAATGGGCTGAGAAAGGAGTCATTAGGTGCTAAAAGTAGAGATAGAGTTGTCGGCAGTTGACTAACCACATCTGGGAACCCCTAAGTTTACGGGGGAAAGCCTGACACATGATCTTCATCAGGAATGCATGAGGACCATGAAGGTCCGTTAAGTTCTCCAAGTGGTCGACTAGTGTCGTTGTACCATGAAAGAGTCGATCGAGGCATTTTGAACTTAGGAGGTGGGGTTTGTCTCCTATAAGGCCAACGAATAGTGAGTTGGCTGTGGTGAGGTTTTTTGCATGTGCTGCATATGAGTGCCTTGAAGCTGGATTTCATGGCTCGGAGTTCTGCATCCAATAAAGGCGTTGTCATCATGGATTAATAAAGCTTAGACAGTGCTTGCCCTCTCTTCGAGGGCAGGTGCTTGATTGATGATGTGGGGCCACGGGTGCAGGTTCATATCTTGGGGAAATCCAAGCCCTCCAAATTGATGGTGGGCATTGTTAATGTGATGGCTGCGGGGCTCGTCCGTTGGTGGGATATCTTAAGGTGGTAAAGGAGACTTGACAACCTCTCACACTTGTCTTACTGATAAGACCCACTGATAGGCTGAATCTATGATTACATGTTTAACTACAGATGACTGAAATCCTAACTGATTGATTGAACTTTAGTTTGAATCATTTCTACTGTTTGTTCTTAGTGAACTATATGTTCGTGTTTTTTGTTTAAACTGCTAATTGAGCTTCTTATCGGTCGGTCGAATCTGAAACTTGATGAATGTTTTTTGCTCGTTAGATTATGTAATTTCTAGATATTAATTGAAATGTGATTTGTATATCAAACTAGATTTAATAATGTAAATTCAAGAGTTGGCCTTAATCACCAAATTTCATTCTAGTGGATTTATTTAGGCAACCCCTCGCACTTCATACATGTTGTACAACATTTCTTCAGCTATTTCCTAAAGCAAAACGCTAGAGAGATAGGGATTGGGAGAAATACGAACTCATCAAAGATTGCTTGGGAATTTGAAGGAAATTTGCAATTTGGCTTCTACTCTTGACTTAAGACATAAGGTGGAAATTTCCCTTCTTGATCATAGAAATTATTAGATCCTTGCATGTACATGGTAATTGATGAGTTGAGTCAAGAATTGGATTAATTGTTGAATTGGAGCTCTGATTCATGCATGCATGGCATATCTTGAATATTAGACTTGTTTTCAATGGAAATTTATTGCATGCATGTCCATTATTTTTATTAATCCATTAGTATTCATCATGTTTTGGAAGTTTAGCTCAATTGAGCTTGCATTGAAGCTTTGAATTTGGTTGAGCACTTGCATGTTACATTTGAGTCTTGTTCTTAATGTTTATTTGGAAATTGTGTTTTAATTGAACTACCTTTGGGCTTTGATTTCTCAAATTGATCTTTGAAACATGTCATATTATGGGTTTAAACTGTTTTTCTAGAAAATGGGCCCAAGAGGTTGAGTTTTGATGCATTAGAGTTGAGTTTTGAGCTTGAGGTTCAAATTTGGGATTTCCAGAATTTAGACTCACGCTCGAGCGGGAGACTCCACGCTCGAGCGTACAACCTGTGTTCATGCAGTCCGCTTGAGCGGGTAAAGTGACGCTCGAGTGGGAAATGCGTGTATCCAGTACTTTGCATGTGTTTACAGTCCGCTCGAGCGGGGGAATGCACGCTCGAGCGAGGACTTGTGTCTCACGCTCGAGCGGGTATCGAGTGCCCATCGAGCGTGAATTTCGTGCATCCAGTACTTTTGTCATGTTTTGCAGTCCGCTCGAGCGTGGAAAGTGACGCTCGAGCGGGGATCCTTTGTCTGCATGTCTGCTCGAGCGTAGAAACCCACGCTCGAGCGGGACCCCTATTTTCTGAAAATTCTGAAAAGTGTTTTAAAGTGCATCTTTGCATCCTCATTCCATCTTAGGCATTCCTAGGCCTAGTTTAAGGCATCTTAATGAGGATATTGATGTAGAACCACACCGAGTCAAAATAGGGATTAAGTTATTATTTCTCAATTGTGTAGCTTAGTGTGTGTTCACTCTGTAACTGTGTAGGGTTAGCATCCGAAGACGCGTATTAGCTTATCTATAGCCCAGAACTCTGTGAGTAACAATGTTGTAAAGATATGTTCAATTGACTACGTAATAGTAAAACAGTAATACAGAGTACAAGGGTTGGCGGAAGCCAAAACAGTAATTAAAAGATGTCCAATGAGCTGTGACAGTCTGTATGCAAAAAGACTTTTCATATATATTCACATTTAGAAACAAAACAGTATATACATACATACGTCATTTACAAGCGTTCAGGTTAGGGAGCAAATCCCTACCATAACAGTACAGTACGGGTACATATGTCAGTCTACACAGTGTTACAAAACCAGATACAAAAAGGGAAAAAACTAAAACACCCTAAAAAGCCCTAGCTTGAAGGACTTGGAACCTCGCGGTGAGGCACGGTGGTTGGCTTTGACAAAACGGGAGCTTAGCCCGACGCTCCTAGCAACGGTCTAGTGCCTGTACACCTACATATATATATAAGCAGTGAACTAAAGCCCAGTGAATAACATATGCGTAAAGAGGTTAAGAATGAATCTCCCTTCAGTATTGAAAACAGTCATTTATCAGTATAACAGTCATTCAGTTTGTGGTTCATAATTCATGCCATAACAGTCATTCAGAAACTATAATAGTCATATGTGGTACATCCAATAGCAAAACAGTACAGTAGATCTTAACAGACCGAGCAGTCAATGATGGCCATCAGTAATGGTTCCAAACATGGGAACCGACAGACATCTCTGTAACAGTAGCAGTAACAGTTCAGTAACAGTAAATTGCTATGGATGCCACGAATACAGTTCACAAATAGGACAAACATTCATTCAGTAAACAGTGTCATTTCATAAAACAGTACAGTCATTGTTCAAAAAATAATCTCAATTGAACATATCTTTACAACATTGTTACTCATAGAGTTCTGGGCTACAGATAAGCTAGTACGCGTCCTCGGATGCCAACCCTACACAGTTACAGAGTGAACACACATTAAGCTACACAGTTGAGAAATAATAACTTAATCCCTATCTTGACTCGGTGTGGTTCTACATCAATATTCTCATTAAGATGCCTTAAACTAGGCCTAGGAATGCCTAGGATGGAATGAAGATGCAAAGATTCACTTTAAAACACTTTTCAGAATTTTCAGAAAATAGGGGTCCCGCTCGAGCGCGGGTATCTACACTCGAGCGGACATGCAGACAAAGGATCCCCACTCGAGCGTCACTTTCCATGCTCGAGCAGACTGCAAAACATGACAAAAGTACTGGATGCACGAAATTCACGCTCGATGGGCACTTGATACCCGCTCGAGCGTGAGACACAAGTCCTCGCTCGAGCGTGCATTCCCCCGCTCGAGCGGACTGTAAACACATGCAAAATACTGGATACACGCATTTCCCGCTCAAGCGTCACTTTACCCGCTCGAGCGGACTGCATGAACACAGGTTGTACGCTCGAGCGTGGAGTCCCCCGTTCGAGTTTGAGTCCAAATTCTAGAAATCCCAGATTTGAACCTCAAGCTCAAAACTCAACTCTAATGCATCAAACTCAACCTCTTGGGCCCATTTTCTGGAAAAACACTTTAAACCCATAGTATGACATGTTTCAAAGATCAATTTGAGAAATCAAAGCCCAAAGGTAGTTCAATTAAAGCACAATTTTCAAATAAACATCAAGAACAAGACTCAAATATAACATGCAAGTGCTCAACCAAATTCAAAGCCTCAATGCAAGCTCAACTGAGTCTAAACTTCCAAAAACATGATGAATTCATGGATTATAACAATAATATGGACATGCATGCAATAATTTCCATAAAAACAACTCGAAATTTCAAGATATGCACATCCATGCATGAATCAAGCCCCAATTCAACAATTTAATCCAATTCTTGACTCAACTCACTCAATTACCATGTACCATGCAAGAATCTACTAAATTTCATGATCAAGAAGGGAAGTTCTCTACCTTATGTCCTAAGTTCAAGACTATTAAGTAGGCCTTCGGTAATCTCGGATTACTGGCCGGTTACAGTGCTAAACCCATAGGAGCGGGTTTGGGTCGTGACAAGGAGGCATAGGAAGGTCTCTTTGAAGCAAAGCATTGATCAGGGCTTGGTTTTGTTCGGCTAAGCGGTTAATGCTGTTGGTGAGTTCTGTGAAATACTGCGGTGAGTTGTTTGGGTTAGGAGGGTCGGCTTGGGAGTCGGCAACGTTGTGTTGAGAAACCATGGATCTGGTTGTGACCATCCACCTTGGTGGGTGGCAGGTAGCGATTATCGGGAATGGGTCTCTGGCGACAATGAGCACAGTTGCCACACGGAGCGAAAAAGTTCCCACAGATGGCGCCAGCTGATGATACTGCTAACTCCTGATGGAATGGGTCGAGTTGATCCATACTTCCCAAACCGTTGTTCGATTGTTGAGCCCACAGAGAAACCTGCACAAGAGTTCAACTGGGAACGGGGAGTCCCCCAGCGAACCTTCTGACGAGCAAGTTAGAGAAGTGAGAGTGATGAAATGTAGAGATAGGATGGTGATAGAGAACTTAACATTCTCTTTGTCTTAGAAACCTGCTTATATCCTTTGCTCATCATTTCTTTGTCCACTCCGAGCTGTCATGTTGGCCGAAAGTTTATGTTCTAGCTTGCTTTGTTCGTGGTGAGGCTGTTCTGTTCCGACGTGAAAGGGTTATCGTAATAAATGCTGCAGGAAACTTCTTTAATGGCTGATTTGTAGTACAATAACTCTGCAGGATCTTTGTCTGCTGATGTAGCTAGTTCTTCTGTTGACAAGTGTTTAGATGCCATTGGTTCTTAGCATAACGTTGGGTTTTAAGAATATTGGGTTTTAGTATTTGAATAATAAATTGTGCCTTAAGTGGTGGGCCATATCCTTTATGGGCTCACCTATGTCAAATTATAAACTGTTAATTTTAATTTTTAACAATAATATGCAAGGGCATTTCAACAAGACTAATCTTCCCAACTAGTGAGATCTTCCAATAAGGCCCAGTCATATAAAGGCCCTGTTTGGTAGAGCTGTGGGAAAGTGCTTATAGCTTATAGCTTATACTTAAACAACTTATAGCTTATAACTATGAACATAAGCTGATTTCTAACTTATAAATTAAGCATCTCCTGCCCCACTCAAAGAATAAGTTGATTTCTGACTTCCAAAAAGTTATAAGCTATAAGCTAAATCAAACACATCAAAATAACTTAAATTAAACTGAAAGCTTAAATAAGCACCTTTTAAGCTGCACCAAACAGGGCCAAAGGGATCATATGTGCGATTAAAGGGATCTTCCAATACACCACATGGGCCAACCACAATTAAAGGGATCATACGAGCGATTCCATAGAAAAAGGTAATTATTCATTCTAACTCTCTAATGTGCATGTATAATTTTTCCCAGTTATAATATTTATGACATAATTATACTATTTTAGTTTCAATTACTGTGATTGTTGAATTATTGAGAGGTTTTTTTTTTTTTTATTTTTTTGAATTGATGAATTTTGAGTTAAAATATAAATGAATTATAAGATATCCAGTGCCAATCTAATGAATGTACAATTTTGTAGGGCTTGCAATTCCTAACTTTAACCTTTTTTTATCGCATCATTTGATTAATTTTCAATTATACAGTATTTTATGTGTCAATTTTAGAATGTATCAGCTTGAATATTTTAACAGTAGATATTTTAAAGAAAATTTTACTTAAAAAATCTCACTTTAAAAATCTATATATGGTAAGTTCTGTTGATTTGGAAACATTTTTTAAGCGCCTCTCAATACTTTATCTGTCCATACCTCTCCATATTTCTCTTGTAGGCTCAAATTTGGACCCGCACTGATAAATCTGAATCAGTTATTTTGTAAGTTTCGTATAAAGGTTATCCATGCAAAAAAATGAGCTTCATTGAAAATTAATAAATAAAAAAAAAAAAATCGCATTTTATTTATAAAATGAAAGACAATATGATTTTAAACTCAAACCATCCACTTCATAAAATAATTTTTTTTGTTCTTGTGGTTATAATTTTATGATGAAACTCATTTTTCTTCATAAATGACCTTATTTACGAAACTTACGAAATAGACAGTTTAGATATTGGTGCGGATCCGAATTAGGCCTAAAATAGGGGTATGTAAAGTTATGGAGAGGGAAAGTTAAATGGAGTCAATCCCCTCAAGTTAAGACTTTTTGCCTTTATTAATTGTTGGACTCTTTTTGTTTTGGAATGTGATTTTGGAATGTAGCCTGAGGGTTGGATTTCCATAATAAAATTTCAACATTTTGGGTGAAATTGAATGTGTGTGATGCGGTTTGATTTTCAAAATGAGCATGCTACATTTGGATAGATTGTATGTGGAATGTGATTTTTGAAATGTGATATAAAGGTTGATTTCCATAATGGCATGCTTATTCATTTTGGGTGAAATTGCATATGAAATGTGGTTTGTCTAAATTGATTACAAAAAGTAGAATGTGGTTTTGTTTTCAAAATGAACAAGCTACATTTTTTTATGAGTTGATGTAGAATGTGGTTTTTTTGAAATGTGGCATAAGAGTTGATTTCCAAATTGGACATGTACACTTTTGGATTAAATTGAATGTGAAATGTGATTTGTCTAAACTAGTAATGTGACTACAAAAAAACTTTTTTATACCGTGTTTAGTTAGGAATTTCGAAAGGAATTGGAAAAGAAAGGAAAAAGATGTATGAAATTAATGAGATGTAATATATTTATTCTATATTTCACCTATCTTTTTCTTTTTCATTTCTAAGTTTTTTTTTTCAAATTTTTCTAACAAACACAGTGTTAGTATATTTTGTTTTAAATATGACATAAACAACTAAATTAAGAAGGGAATCTAAAAATCTTCAAATTGACCATATTATAAAAACAGTAGTAAATATGTTTTAATTACATAAATAAAGACTTGTGTATTATTAAAATAATTTTATAAACTAGTTGATCCATAATTTGATTTTAAGGGGTAATTTGGAATGTTTAAATAAGTTACTTTTTAATTTTTTTTAAAATATGAGTTAGATTTAAAGGATTGGGTAAGAAGTGATGTGATTTAAATAGGATAATGACTTTTGATTTTTTTAATACACGACAAACAAGCCAGACTAATCGGTCAATGTCTCATTTTATATACATCTATTATAAAACAAAATGATATCAAAATAACCCAAATCAAACCCGTTTACCCACCCGTCAATAGCCTACCCAACCAACCCATAAAAGCCCGACTATCCTGCGGACAAGGTGAACATGATATGGTTGATCCGACCCGATGCCGACTTCTTCTCTTTTTTTTTTTTTTTTTTGGTGATGATGAGCATTTATTACAAGTCCTGTTCTCCCTAGGCTCGGGTCAGACTTTTGGCTTTTTTTACAGAATAGAACAAGACAAACACCAATTTCATCTCTCTGTCTCTTTCTTATCCTATGCCATATAAAGCCGAGGCAAGTCAGAATAGCATGGCCCTACCAAACACCACTCTCCATAATGGTTGTGTGTGTGTGTTTGTATCGACTCACAAAGCGCATCAACCAAGACGGCAATCTAATCACTCTATTTACCCACCTAAAACCAAACATTTTCGACCTACTTTCCTAACATCTAAACAGAAACACCCACTCAGCGCAGAGATACAAGTAAGCACATTAATCACCATCATCTAAAGCAAACATTTTCTCCTTCTTTCCTAACATCCAAACACGGAGCATCACTGAGTAACAACAGATTACTCAAACGCCATGAACATTTTCCCCTTACTTTCCTAACATCGACACGAGTATCACTGAGTGACAGAGGCGAATTTTTAGTAATAAATTAGGAACCATACAAAGGTCCCTCCAATCACTCAATTACCCACCTAAAGCAAACATTTTCTCTACTTTCCTACTACCAAACACGAGTATCGCTGAGTGACAGAGGCGAATTTGTGTAAAAAAAAAGGAACCATAGACGCCCCTCAATCACTCAAATTGCCCACCTAAAGTAAACACTTTTCCCAACTTTCCTAATATATCCAAACACGGTATCAAGAGGCGAGTTTAAGTGGGAAAAAAATGCAGCAAATCACATTTATTACATAGTTAATACATAATAATATATATGATGATGTTTCTAATTTTAAACAGAAATCATGAAACGAAGAAATCAATCCGTTAGTAGTTAGGATACAGATCTAATTAATTAATACACTCCTGCATAAAAATACCAAGCAAATTATAAATTTAAAAAAAAAACATAAAATTAGAACCACCGTCAGAGAGAAAACCCAAAGCTAAATCAGAGGTAAAAATTAAGCCTTTGCCTCGTTGTTGAAGTTCATCTTCTCGTGAGTAACGAATTGAGAGAAGAGACAGCGACAAGTGAACCTCATCTTTTCTCCCAACGAGTTTTGGCGGTTGGCCGGCCGGAGGGTTTCGCCGGAACCACCGAGGGCGGCTTCGGCGGAAAACAAGGCCAAGTCGATGACGACGCGGCGGAGGAGGAAGAGGAAGAAGAGGGTTTGAAGAGGGGCCGAGGTAGAGGGAGTGAGGCGGCGGAAGCCGCCGAGGGCGAGGCGACGGCGCGTAGCTGCTGGTTGCCGCAGCCGATGTTGGCCAGTGCCTGGTGCAGATCAGCTCAGAGCCGCTCGGTCCTCCGCCGTCTTGTGCCATTGCTTGCTCACGCACGCCGCCGTTGCAAGCGTACGCGCGTCCACGTGCTTCAGAACCTCGTACAGCAAGTTCTCATCCATCAACACAATCGCCGGTTTCTCCGCCGCCTCCGGTTCCTCTTCCGGCTTGATTTTCTTCACCTTCTTGTCGTTTCCGGTGGCCGGATCGTCATCGGTGTCGACTGGTCTCTTCATCTCCGGAGGATCGACCAAGATGTGTATGGAGAAGAGAGGAGAGAGAAGGGGGGGGAGGTTCGATTGGAGAGTTTGGGGCTTTCTCTCTCTAGATCAGTTGGGAAAGAAATGAGAGGTGAGTTCGGGTTGGGTTGATGGACTTTATGGGGGTAGCCACCCGATTTTGATAGTTTTCGATGACGACAAGATTAAAAATTAATGCGTTTCGATTCTTTTCTTCATGGACGAATTTGTCCTTCACTACCATTCAGATTTACTGTTAAACATTGTTTAATGCCGCATTCACCTAAAATTTAGGAGCATCTGATGTTATTATCATAAATTTTTTAAGGGAAAGTCTGGGAGCCACATCTATCCATCTAGAATTATTTGAGTGGGTGACTGTATACTGTAATTTAATTTGTGGTGTGAGTTCTATGTAGTAGGGGTGGACGCGGGTCGGTTGCGGCCACGAAACCTCCAATCCGCCATCCGTCGTTTTGGCGAATCGGTATATCCGCTGCTCACCCCTACTATGTAGGGCATGGTAAAAATTAATTTCTGGATAATTTCAGAATTAATGAGGATAGATTTGTAGTATTACTCAATTTGTAAAGAAAATAAATGTTTTTTGGTTTGGTTTCCTAATTAATTTTATAATTTTTTTTTTTAAATATGAGAAAATAATTTGGTGAAAATTAAAAAATAACAACACTCATCATTTTATGTAATTTTTTGTCTTCTAAAAATAACAACATTCATAATTTGGTTTTGTTTAAAAAGAACTAATTTAACCTGATTTTTTGACTAATTTAACTTGGTTAAATTAGTTTTGTTTGAGAAAAAATTTTAGTTTTTTTTTTGGTTTGGATGTAATTGTTGTGAGAAAAAGTGAAATAATTATGATTTGAATGTAATATTTTAAGAACACAGTTATAAGCTATTTTTTGACTTTCAACCTATTTTGTGTTATATCACATTTCATATTTTTTACTAAGTTTTTTCAAAAAAAATAAAAAATAATAATTTTTAACCATTTTCTCAAAACATTCATTTGTCTTATTGACATGATTTGAATGTAATATTTTAAGAACGCAGTTATAAGCTATTTTTTGACTTTTAACCTATTTTGTGTTATATCACCTTTTATATTTTTTACTAGTTTTTTTCAAAAAAAATAAAAAAAATAATTTTTAACCACTTCCCCAAAACATTCATTTGTCTTATTGACATGTTTAGCCTATTTTTATTTATTTATTTGCAAAAAAATTGTTGCCACCACCTAGAGTCTAAAAAAATTTTAAAATATTTTTTTAGTATTTATTTTATAAATTAGTTATCAATTTTTTGTATAAAAAAAATCTGAAAAACGTATTCTACAAACAAAACCAAATAGAAAGCTTTTGGTATCAGATCTGCTAGGATTACATACCTCATTTGTCTTAATGACTTATTTAGCTTATTTTTATTTATTTATTTATTTGTGTGCTTATTCAAGCAAAAAAATTGTTGCCAAACGGCGACCTAGAGTCTAAAAAAATTTAAAAATATTTTTTTAGTATTTATTTTATAAATTAGTTATCATTTTTTTGTATAAAAAAAATCTGAAAAACGTATTCTACAAATGAAACCAAATAGAAAGCTTTTGGTCTGCTAGGATTACGTAACCCATTTGTCTTATTGATTTATTTAATCTATTTTTATTTATTTATTTATTTGTGTGCTTATATAGGCAAAAAATTGTTGCCAAACGGCGACCTAGAGTCTTTTTAGTATTTATTTTATAAATTAGTTATCATTTTTTTGTATAAAAAAAATTTAAAAAATGTATTCTACAAACGAAACCAAATAGAAAGCTTTTGGTATCAGATCTGCTAGGATCACATACCCCACCCAACCACCCCCCAAAAAAAAGAAAAAAAGGGGAGTTCTTTGCCTTCAAATTGTTTTAGGAAATGGCTTCCTCCAATCCGACAGATTGAAGTGTACTACTAGACTTGTGAGAGTTCATCATAGGTCTTATTTCCTTTTCAATATGTACAACTCATTGAGTACTATATGTTTATAAAAAATTATGTTAATCGGATATCGATAGCTATGTGATCAAATCAGATTTTTATAAGCTGTTTATTTTTCACCGTTCATTTTTTTTCATACAAAATTGATTTGATCACATAGTTATCGATATCCGATCAACGTGATTTTTTATAGACATATAGCACTCGACGAGTTTTACATATTAAACAGTTCGAATTATCGAAACGGAACCCGTGGTGAACTTTCATGAGCCCAACAGTATCCTTCAATCTATCACGGACTAGACGGACTAGAGGGAAGCATTCTTTTTTTTTTTATATTATTTTTTAATATCTATCTGTACTCAATGCATTCTTAATTATATAAAATGACATCTAATATTCTAATAGTATGGTTGTGGGTTTACAGCCTTTTGAAAATAATTCATCTAATTTTTTAGGTAAATTACAAATACATTCCATGATATTTGATTAAAATACAAATCGTTCCTTATGATTTTATAAATTACATTCCACCCCTTGAGGTTTTTAATTTTATAACAAATCGCCGCTTTTATTAATAAATTATCAAGTCAATTAATAATTTTTAACAATGTTATAAATATGTTTCAATTAATAATTTAGATTATTTTATTATTATATAGGAGAACAATTATGATTTTTTTTTTTAGTTAATTCTGTTAAATAAAATTTTTTAACAAGAGAATATTTGTAATTTTTTAAATTACGGGAAGTAATCTGTACTTTAAGCAAATCTCAATAAGTCTATTTATAATTTACCCGATTTTTTTTATGAAAAATGTGATAAAATCATATTGTTACAATTATCATATCAATATGACTTTTCTTATAAATAATGTACATATAAAAATCTAAAAGCTCAATGGATTAGATCATTGGACTTGAGCTGAATGCTCAAGTCCTCTATAAAAGACTGGAGAAAAGTATTCCGTTTGGTTGGCTTAGGAGTCGGTTGTGTGAATAAGGATTTTATTTTATTAATTTGAAATTTATGAATTTCTAAGTAAGACATTATCATATCATCTAGTGTCAATCAGTTGTGGGTTGCTACACATCCCCTTAGGTCATGCCTTCCTATCATATTGAGCATCATGATTGGGCCAAGCCCATGGCACCTATTGAAAGCAACGCTTGAGTATTTTGAGAAATGGTAAATTACAAATACACATTTTAAATTTTGCTTAAAATACATATTATTTTTTGTAATTTAAAAAATTATAAATACCTGTTTATTAGAATTTTTTATTTAACATAATTAACTAAAAAAATGAAATTCATAATTGTTCTCTTAAATAATAATAAAATTACCTAAATTATTAATTGAAATATATTTTTAACATCATTAAAAACTGTTAATTGACTTAAAGATTTAATAATAAAATGGATAATTTATTATGAAATTAGAAATATCAATTTTCAAAACTACATGAGGTAATTCGTATTTTAATCAAATCTCAGGAGGTGTATTTATAATTTATCCTTTGAGAAATTAGATGAAGTAAAAGTGCTACTCAGACAGTGAGTGGTTAGGGAGGAATTTAGAAAAGAAATAGAAAAGTGGTGTGAAATATAATTATATTTCATTTATACTTTACCTACTTTTTATTTTTTTTCCTTTTCAAATCTCTCACATATTTTATAAGGAAAATGTTTGAGGGCCACAATTTTTGTGATCACAATGGCTCAAAACTGCCAAAACGACAGCGTTTTGGATGCAAAACATGCCAAAACGACGTCGTTTTGACAGTTTTGAGTTATTGTGGCTACAAAAATTATGACCTTCTAGCATTGTTGATTTTATAAACCAAACACAACCTCAATGAGTACCAAAAAAAAAATTTTAAAAGAGTGAAGAAATGAATGAAAGCAAGTTGAATGGTTGAGATGAGAATAATCTGAGTTTTTCTTCCTATTACCTATTATTTTGTTTGATAGATGGGAGGCAATATTTTGAGGATCATTTATGAGAATGACAACTTTTTGGCATTACTTTACACATAGTACATCCAATCACATTTCTATTTGTTTTTGTTTTTTTGAGGAAAATGCAGAATATATTTACCTTCATTTCATTTTCGATATATGTCAACATAAAACAAGAAAGGGTTGGCCTACCAAACATCAATTATACAAATAACAAACACGATAATAGTTTATTATTCGTCTTGTTTTGGAGTTTCTTTTTCAACTATGGTACCCCTTAAATACAAAGCAACAATTTTGTAAGGTCCCCTACAATGCAAATTTAAAGGTTAATTGAAAATTGAGATATGATCATGTGTATAGTTTCAGTCATATTTTAAAATGTATTGGTCAACTAATATTAATTTCAACAGTTTGAAGCCGTAACTAAGAAATAATACATATATTAAGGCCTCGTTTGGCAAATGTCCCTTTTAGCGAAAAAGTCAAAAAGTTATTAAAAAAATAAAAAAGTCAACAATTCATATTAAAAAGTCAAAGATTTTATTTTCTCTTTACTTTTTGCACAGCTTTTCGTAAAAAGTGAAAAAGTTATCACAAATATACTAATTTTTTTTTACATCACATTTTAACTAAAAAATCAAAAAATTACTAAAAAAATATATTCCCTAACGAGACCTAAATAGTACAAGATGTATTCAGGATTTACTATATAACAGCAAACCTAATGTGGCACTTGTTAGTATAAAAAAAGAAGTCGATATGACTAGAACATTTAGGTCAACTTTGGGAAGTCTCAAATAATTCATCTTTTTATCTTTTTATCTTTTTTTCATCACATCACCTTTTTATTTTTCTACACATCTTTTCGTAAAAAGACAAAAAATACACTTATTTAGGTCATCCCAAACAACCCCTTATAATCATGTCTGTACATTTGAGCAACTTAACAAATTCTCAATTTTTGATTAAGTTTTTCATCACTAAATCCCACTATTCATAAAAGATCAACACGAATCTTATTTTTAAGTATTTTTCCCATCTAAACTTGAATTCTCTAAGAATAAAAATAAAAAATAAACAAGAAATATTAATTTGGTTTCCTACTTGTTTCCATATAGATTATTAAAGAAATATTAGTTTTTCTTCTTCTGGTTGATATCAAGGTTGAAAAACTGATTGCATTATGAGATTATCACTTATGAGCTGAATTGGACCGTGGTAAAGGCAGGGGAAATTGTGGGCCATGGTAATAGCCTGGTAAATTGTGGACCAAACACAATTGGGCCGTGGTAGCTTGGGCCTATCCGGAAGGGTTTTGCTTGGTTAAGGCACAGGGCATGTGGGACCGAGCTACTTGGCTTGTTGGTGCAGAAGCCGGTCTACTGGGAGTTCGGCTGAGATATCTGCCTGTCTGCATGGGTTCCACGGTTCATGCGTTAGCTCGGCAGGAAGACCGACGGCTAATCGATTCAACCTACCTCGAGCTCGGCTTGGCGGAATGCAGCCGAGTTCGGTTGTACAAGAGCTCGGTGAATGGTTCATTAAGGTATGCCGCGCAGCGTGGTCAGGAGAAACCGAGGAGGTTCCGCCGGTCTACCGAGCTCCGCCGAGGTATCCTAACAGTTTGGTTAGGTGGTGATTGCTGGATTTGTGCTGACAGATGGGATAGCAGCACCACGTGTCGAGAGACTAACGGGAGTAGATTTGGGGCGCAGAAGGTATATAAGCAAGTCGGCGCCCCGCATGCCTTGGCAGATGACAATTGGGTGAGAAAAACACTAAACACAACTTAGCCCTCTCTCTCTCTGTCTATCCCTGTGTGTGTGTCTAACTTGATCGTCGGAGGAGTTTTCCGGCCACACACCGCCGGGTAGCTCACCGCTGTTGCGCTTGCAGGTCGATCGGACAGGCAGGAGCTTGAAAGAAAGAAATGCGGGCTTGCCTGAATATTTTCTCCCTGTACAACTTCTTAGCCTATGAGGCCGATGGAATACCAAAAACCATTTTATTGCAAATTCACTTTCATACAAATAGGAGAGGAGAAAAATCTTGGAAAAGTTACTGTTGGTGATACTTACAAATAAAACATCAGAAAATACACAAAATAAAAGTTACAACAATTAATATAAGGGTTGAGGCGTGGGAAATTCGCTCTCTTTAAGAAGATTCAAGTCTTTTGCGGTTAGGCAAAGCCTCACACTGATGCAACAGAAAAACCTTGACTTGTCCCCCCCAGGATACAACAACCCGGCTAAGTCGTATGGCTCACCAATACTGCACAATTAGTTGAACTCAAAGCTTTATCACACACACCCTTTTTATTTGCCTAATAATCTCACTCAAGACATAACAACACAACCAAAACTTCTTCACCCTTGCACTAAGATAGGACATTAGCTCAAATAAATAGGAAATAAGGCTTGGAGGTGCTTTGGTGGATATGAAACAGATGAGGACTTGGATGGATAAGCATGGTGGACTTGAAAGGATAAGTCTCTGGTGGACCAAGACCAGACTTTGGAAACTTACCTTGGAAGTCTGGAGAGGATAAGAATTGGTGGACTTGATGAAGACTCGAAGAGACTTGGAGAGAAAGAAAAGAAAACCAACCTATAACACATTATATTATTAAAATACCTGCTAACATTCCCCCACCTATTTTAATATTATAGGTAACAAAATTGAGATTATTAGGCAAATAAGGATATTATGCATCATGGTAGGTGTGCTCTGCATTGAACATCCATAGTGAAACAATAATATCTACTCCAGAGCCAATAGTATGCTCAGCATTGAACTACGACTACTTAAGGGAAATAAATAATTATTGCACACACTAATATTCCAGGTGTTCACAAAGCTTTAAAAGCTAGCACATACGGCCTTGGCGATCCCAGGATTCATGAGTGTGTTTGAGAATTAGCCCAAATCTCATAGGTAGCGGCCCCTACCACACCTCAATAGGTGAATTCTGTCAAGGGTGCTCCTGTAACTATGACACCCACTCAATAAAGAGTTACAAAAATTCATTAAGAGTTTTTTAATAACTCAACTCTCTACAACGTTACAAGATAAATTGCATTACATCATAGGGATGGGAAAAAGTAATTTAGTGCATTTCTCACGGTCATCATATGATCGTTTTTTCTCATTGAACCTAGTTACAAGATCTCTGGTCCCTAGGTTGAGTATCCTCATACATGGCTCCTGCTATATTCAATGGGCTTCAACCCCATCCCCCTCAATGTATTCCAGACTCTATCTCTTGCTAAGGCCTTAGTTAATGGATCTGCAATATTACACCAGATTAAATCATAATTCCACATTTATGATGCTATTATTCATATAAGATCTACAGTATTGTGTTTTCTTCTTGCATAGGTCTGGATTTTACCGTTATAATAACGGTTATTAACTCGACCAATTGCTGCGGTGCTATCACAATGAATTAATATAGGTGGAATCAGTTTTTCCCAACAAGAGATTTCTTTACAAATCTTCTTAACCAATTTGCTTCTTCACTAGCTATAGCTAAAGCAATAAGCTTCAGCCTCCATTGTTGAATTAGCAATAATGGTTTGTTTTTTGATTTCCAACTTATAGCACCACCTCCCAATGTAAATAAGTAACCAGCGGTTTGATAATGAATCACCTGACAAGGTATTCCAATCGGCATCACTGTAACCTTCAAGTACTGGCAGGATACTTATTATAAAACAAGCATATTTATATGGTACCAGATAAATATTTTCATAATACGCTCAATGGCTAGCTGATGATTATTGCCAGGCTCTGCCTAGTAAACCTGCTAAGTCTCTAACTGCATAGGCAATGTCAGGTCTAGTATAGTCAGTCGCATAACGCAAGCTACCAATCATACTAGCATATTCCTTTTGATTAATTACATCCTCATCATTTTTAGTAGAAAATAAACGCACATGAGGATCAAAAAGATAAGAACATGCTTGCACTTATAAAAATTAATATTTTCTCAAAATTTTCTTCAACATAATGCGTCTGATCAGAAATATACTATCACAAGCTTTTGGTAATTTCATTCCCAAAATATAATTAGCCTCACCAAGATCTTTCATATCAAAATGGCTGCTAAGCATATTTTTAGTTTCATAATGATATGCAAATTAGAGCCAAATATAAGTAAATCATCCACATAGAGGCTTAATAATGACATGTGAATTCTCTTCAGATTTATAGTAAATGCATTTATCACATTCATTCGTTTTATAGGCCATTTTCAATCATTGCAAGAATCAAATTTCTCATGCCACTGTTTAGGGGCTTGTTTTAAGCCATATAAGGATTTAATTAGTTTGCACACTTGCTTTCTTGACCGGGTTCCACAAAACCCTCAGGTTGATTCCTATAGATTTTTTTTCACTAGGTCTCCATTTTAAAAAAGCTGTTTTAACCATCCATTGCTGAGTGAATTTTTAAGAATCATGAATCTGCAGCCACTGTTAATTAATAATCAATGGACCGTACTCTAGTACCGGAGAAAATGTGATCAAAAAAGTCAGATCCGCTTATTATTTAAAACCCTTTTTGCCAAAAGCCTTGCTTTATATTTATCAATAGTTCCATCCGGTTTAAGTTTTTTCTTAAACCCATTTATTAGCCAATAGTTTTACAACCTGGTGGTAAATCCTAACTAAATACCGCAAGTTATTGGAAATAATGATTCTATCTCATCATTTACAGGCCCTCATTCCAAAAAACAAGTCAGGAGATGCCAACGCTCTTGTAAAGTTAATGGAGTTTCCTCCACATTAAAAATATGATAATCAGGGCCGAAAATCTTTTTCTAATCTGGCTCTTTTACTCCTTCTTGTCAAAAACTACAGTATCTTGGTTTTGTAAAAGAGGAGTAGAGGAACACGGTTTCAGATAAAAATTTTGTTTTTGATTTAATTTTTGACCCCACCATTTTTAGATTTAAAAGGAAATTTTTTTTTGAAAAATGTGCATCACCTGATTCAAAATAAATTTTATATTTTAATATCAAAAAATCTTAG
>NW_021036787.1:0-14349 GCF_004153795.1 Camellia sinensis
CAAAGTACAGAAGATAGAAAAGCATAAATGAAAAGCGGGAAAGAAACGTACCTCCCAAGCACGCTAGTAGCCTCCGAGCATCTGTCCGCTGCCACGGGAAGCCGAGCTCATATACCCGTAGAGTGTGGCCAGGGCGGCGTCACCCCAATCATAGTGCAAGATCTGCCTGACGTCCACCAAAGCACTAAGCAGGCAGAGGGGCACGGTGTTCGCTCGGTCGGCGAAAATAGTCGTCCCCAAAAGGAACATGAGAAAGCCGCGCGCATACCTCTCCACGGCCTCCTGAGTCATCTTCGCCTCCTCCACCAACGCGGGCTGGACCCTGAACTGCACCTCGAACCAGGAGTAACGAACAAAGCCTGGACGAGCGAGAGATGGCACCTCACCAAGCAGATAGATCTGAGCGGCAGTCCACTCGTCCATGTCAGTATCAAAGGGGATCGGATCACCCCCTACCCCGATGCCTGTGAGCATCGAGAAATCATACGAAGTCATCGTCATGTCTCCCGTCGCAGACAAATGGAACGAGTCGGTGGTGTCCCACCACCTCTCCACTAGAGCGGCGAGCAAGGGCCTGCAGGTCGTGAGTCTGGATAGTCCCTGTCACACCCCAAATCCGCCCCTAAAAGTTTGGGCATGACCACTTCAGAAACAGACACTTAACCTGTTATATATATAATATATGGGGCCTGAACGGAAGCATTAAATATCAGAATTTGACAATAGAAACAAACTCCATTAAGCAGTGCAGAATGCAGTGTATGCAGTGTATCAGACGCTGTGAGATCAGTGTGTCAGGTGTTGTGTTGTGCAGCAGATTACGTGAATCAGTGTATGAGTGATTTGAGGCCGTGATCAGAAGAACATACCGGAATGCTGTAGAGGGCCAAGAGGTCGAAGGTCCGCTGTAGCATCCCCATCATGGAGGCATTCAGCTCCACGGGCTGCCGGGTATACTCGGAGGACGCCTGCAAAAGTACAAGATATATCAGTATTCTGTGGAATATCAAACAAACTGAAATGAAATGCCAATGCAAGATGCAAAATGAAGTAATACATACCGGAGGCAAGTCGGGGATGCCAGCTAACTCATGACCAGCAGGGGGAGGAGCAAAAGGGATCTGGTAGGTCGCCCCATCCTGCCCTCTGTATGTCAGTACGGTGGGCAGAGCAGGCCAACCGGTCCCCCGTCCTCCCTGAACTCCGCCCCTGCCACGGACTCGAGCCCTCCTCGAAGCTCCTGCTCCAGCTCCCGCTCCTGCCCTAGCTGCTGGCGCCACGAGTCTGGCTCCCTCAGCTCGACGGTCGCCGCTCAGAGACCGCATAATGTACATCTGCACGTACTCTCTGTAGTCGCCGATGCCTCTAAAACGGGTCGCCTCCCAGCCAATAGTATAATCGGCCATCTGCTCGGTAGTGAGCCTCTCGGTCTCCCTCATGTCCTCAGGAGGGTGAACCGGGATTAACTGCTCTGGTAACCCTAGGGTCTGGCGTAGGAAACGCTCACCCAGGTACCAAGCCCGACAGACCAGACCCTCCAATAAGATCCGGAAACGCGAGGTCTCCTCAGCACCGGCAAATCAGTCCCGAATCGTCGCCGGCAACGGAGCCCAAGGCTGCCACGTGATCTGAAAGTGACATACAGTTTGTTATCTATCGCTATTGAAGTATGCAGTGAAAAGCAAAGCTTAGATAAATTCTGAAATAAAAAAAAACATACCTCGGCAGGGGTGATGGTGTCGAAGTAACGGCGAAAGAAGCTAAATGTCTCTCGTGGCCTCCGCGTGCATCTCCCGTCGAAGCGTCACGAGAATGGGACGACGAGGGGGGTCTCCGTGTCTGGCACGGGTGCAAGCCTGGGAAAGTAGGCGTAAACCCACAACTGCAGCGAAAACATCAATATGACTATCAGATAAAGCAAAACACAGAATAAAGCAGAAATGGCCGAGCCGTGTGTTGTGCAGTGTATTGTGTACAGTGTACAGTGTGAGCAGTGTACAGTCAGTGTAAAGCAGAGTGTATATGTGTGCCGCCTGTGCAGTATACAGTTAGTGAAAAACAGACTACAGTATGTGCAATACAGAATACAGTACAAAGTACAGAAGATAGAAAAGCAAAAATGAAAAGCGGGAAAGAAACGTACCTCCCAAGCACGCTAGTAGCCTCCGAGCATCTGTCCGCTGCCACGGGAAGCCGAACTCATATACCCGTAGAGTGTGGCCAGGGCGACGTCACCCCAATCATAGTGCAAGATCTGCCTGACATCCACCAAAGCACTAAGCAGGTAGAGGGGCACGGTGTTCGCCCGGTCGGCGAAAATAGTCGTCCCCGGAAGGAACATGAGAAAGCCGCGCGCATACCTCTCCACGGCCTCCTGAGTCATCTGCGCCTCCTCCACCAACGCGGGCTGGACCCTGAACTGCACCTCGAACCAGGAGTAACGAACAAAGCCTGGACGAGCGAGAGGTGGCACCTCACCAAGCAGATAGATCTGAGCGGCAGTCCACTCGTCCATGTCAGTATCAAAGGGGATCGGATCACCCCCTACCCCGATGCCTGTGAGCATCGAGAAATCATAGGGAGTCATCGTCATGTCTCCCGTCGCAGACAAATAGAACGAGTCGGTGGTGTCCCACCACCTCTCCACTAGAGCGGCGAGCAAGGGCCTGCAGGTCGTGAGTCTGGATAGTCCCTGTCACACCCCAAATCCGCCCCTAAAAGTTTGGGCATGACCACTTCAGAAACAGACACTTAACCTGTTATATATATAATATATGGGGCCTGAACGGAAGCATTAAATATCAGAATTTGACAATAGAAACAAACTCCATTAAGCTACTACTATCATGCCAGGATCACAAACTTTAAACAGACAAATAAAATCTAAAACATACATCTGAATATCGGATATATACGCACATATACACAAGCCCAGCTCTATAATTGGGCATACACCAAAACATTTCGGAAGAAAGTGTTGTACACATTTCAACCTTAGGCCCACAACTAGAGTGCAAAACCAAAGTTCGTCAAAACTTCATGAAAACAAGAGCAGCTTCTCTTAGGCTTGGACATGGAAAGGTTGACCAAAGAGGACAAGCGTCATGGTTTAGGACTGACCACTTGGTTGGTTACCTACAGAAACAGACATAACATAGGGTGAGCCAAGCTCAGTGAATAGTATGATACATAAATGCACAATTTAAACATAATACATAACAATGCATAAATAAATGCGAAGATCATGTAGTTAATCTGTTCCTGTTTTCATTTTAAATGGCCTTAGGCCCCAACCGTGAGTCATAATGGTTTTAAGCCCTTGAACACATTAACATTAAGCTTTTAAACATGATGGCATATAGCCCTTGAACATATGGCATGGAGCCCTTAAACATGGTGGCATATAGCCCTTGTACATATGGCATGAAGCCCTTGTCAGAATGGCATAAGAGGTGTCTCACATGGACTCTAGCGGTGGCTCACAATGTAGCACTTAGTTCCAAGTAGCACTTTGTTCCATACCAATAATTAGCATGTCTTACAGACCAAACCATACATAAATGTCATACTATAAACGGAAATAAATTCATACATATGCATTATGCTTGAATCATTAACAGAAATTAGAATTCATACTTACTTATACTTAGCCTTTTAATAGCGCTGGCAAATCAATAAAAAGCATTCTTGTTAGTTCTATAAAGAAATTCCTCAACATTGTGAACTTATAATACACTTGAACTTGTACATATGTAAGCATGTAACGTAGCTTGTAACATACTTACGCTTGTATCGTACTTAAACTTGTATCGTACTTAAACTTATAACATGCGTATACTTGTAACATACTTGAATTTATAACATACATGGACTTATAACATACTTGGACTTGTAACATACATGAACTTATAACATACTTAAACTTGAAAACTTGTAACACATTTAAACTTGTACATACTTGTACTTGTAACCTTACTTAAACTTGTACATATTTGAACTTGTCACACATATATAAACTTGTAACATTCTTGACTTAGAGCATACGTAAACTTATAACAGACTTAAACTTAGAACATACGTAAACTTGTAACTTAATTATTTGAACCACGGTATTATTATCCCTGGGTAAGGGCCTTGTGCTAAAGATGATGTGAATACTTCTACATATATGAATAATCATTAAGTTAATAGAAAACAGAGCTTTTCTTGTTATATCATGTCATTCTCATGCACTTAACAAAATAGAATGATTCATATTCTTATGTGGGTTGCATACTAATGGTAAACCTTTACATTCCTATCATAGATTCTAAACGTTCTTGGATCCCTTCGTAACATAATCTTAAATTCACACAACATCATTCTTCAAGGATGAACATAAGTTCCACTTATTCTTTAAGAAATAACATACTATACTGATAAATAACAAAGGGCTAATATTCGTCATTAACGGAATATAAGGATTCCAAAATCATACCGACGTACGCAAATCTTTCAGCGTTCATATAAGCTCACATTGCTTTCCAATTGTCATGATGTTTAAATAATACTTACAAAGAACAGAGCATTAGTGACAATAATTGTCAATAGTATATAAGGTGTACATTCTTGTACTACTACTCACAGTGCTACAACGGAGTGCTTGCCCCTCCTGGAGTGTGCCCTGTACATACACATAACTTAGTCATTAGTTCTTTTGCTTTCTTAATTCCTTTCCTGCTTTAGTTTACTTCGAATGAATTTACAAGCATCTTAGGGACATCAAACACAAATTCTAAAAATACCAGAGGGTTAAGCACGTAAAACCGAGCAAACAAATTTTTGCAGCATGGGCCGCACGTGCGGCAGGCCTTCCGCACGTGGCGGCAGGCCTTCCGCACGTGCGGCGATTCCAGCAGAAAGCAGTCCAAAAATGCAGAAAAACCCAATTTTTGATACATTTTTCAAGGTTCAAAATAGGTTCTTTTAATTGATGAAACATGGTTCAAAATCATGTAAATAGGAGCTATAACATAGATCAATCTTCATACAATTTTGACTTTTGATCTTAACTCACAAACACAACTTAACTTCATAACATTCCTATCTTTTCACACATAGTTATATATACACACATGATCATTTAGCTACATAATCAAGCTTCAAAAACATGATTCTAATTAATCATTCCACACATTTGTTCCATAACATAAACCCTAACTTATATAACATAAAGAAATTTCTACTTAATTATCAAAGAGAGGAATCAAGAAGAATGAATTACACATACTCTACCTTAAAATCTTTGTAACCCCTTTAATTTCCCAATCTTCTTCCTTGGAAGCTCCTTCTTCTTTCTCCCTAATTCTCCTCTTCTAACCCTCTTAGAAAATAGTTTTTTGTGTTTTTGGGTCCAAGTCAATGACTAGAGTATACATATATATATTATGTTATAATAATTGAATAGGACAAAAATCAATCGTTTAAGCATCCCAAATTGAAATTTCACAAAAACATTTAATATTACTTAAAAATTATGTTGATCACATATATAACTTCAATTTCAGATAATTAAGCCGTTAAGGCTTCCAATTTCTGCTTCCAACATTCTACATGTAACAGATACTTTTCTTGTTCAACAGGTAGACATCTTTAAACACAAGATTTACTTACTTAACCGTAATTCCACATGGAATTTCACAATAAGTATATAAATATACAGAATAAGGAAACTGAAAGTATACCAGAATCATAGACGAGGGTCGGGTCATTACATATCATCTCTGCTTAACTTCGGTTAAGCATCATATTGGTTTAACCAAATTGTAAATTGCTACAAATTTCAACAAGTGGTAAACGCATTCTTCTTCTCTCTGCCCCCCAGCGCCGAAGCCCGCCTGGTCCACGATGCGACGGACCGCATCGGGAAGCTCGGCATACCAGTTCCGAGCGCCGGTGTTCCCATACCCACGAATGGTATGGGAATCCTCCTGTAAACAAAAAAAAAAACAACAATTGCAAGGCAACAGTCAAAATGCAGTTCTAAGAAGCTTACAGTGAACTACAGCGTGTGATGCGTCAGCGTGTTCGGGTGGTTCAGAGCAGATGTAGCATGTGTGCAAGTTCGATAGATTTAAACAAATACCGGGTGCCGGTGTGCTTACAGTGAACTACAGCGTGTGATGCGTCAGCGTGTTCAGGTGATTCAGTACAGTACAGCATGTGTGCATATTTTCAGACTCAAGCAAATACCGGGTGCCTGTGTGCTTACAGTGAACTACAACGTGTGATGCGTTAGCGTGTTCGGGTGGTTCAGAGCAGATGTAGCATGTGTGCAAGTTTAACAGATTCAAGCAAATACCGGGTGCCGGTGTGCTTACAGTGAACTACGTGTGATGCGTCAGCGTGTTCGGGTGGTTCAGTACAGTATAGCATGTGTGCATATTTTCAGACTCAAGCAAATGCTGGGTACCAGTGTGTATGCAGTGAAATACAGTGTGTTTGAGTGATTCAGGGCTAGTGCAGAAATTTCGTATTTTGCATTCAGAAATTTCGTATTTCACTTCTGTTTTCTATTCTTCATCTTGCTGCATTTTATTTTCTAAAGAAAGAGTGTAAACACTTAGTGTGTTCGTAAGGCAAACAATTAGTAGTGCTGCTATTGTTTGTGGAAGATCATTTCATCCTGGGAGATAGACGTCCGAATTCTGAAAGCACCGTGGAGAGGACGAATCTGTCTTAAGGACACAGTGTTAAACACTGGACTTGATCAGGAAAAATAATTCGAAGAAATTAAATCAAGTAAGTTATTTAATTACTTTCAGTGTTGTTTTTATTTGTTTATTTATTCGGATTTTAATTTTGTTTTTGTAACAAAATAAAATCTGTTATTTATTTATTTATTTTTATTTTGAGTTTGATTTTTGTAATCAAACATATTCTCTCCTTTTCTCTATTTCTTCTATTCTTGTTGCTGTTTTGTACACAACAGAATTAAAACCTTTTAAATACGGTGAAGATTGTCCTACAATCTTAAGACAGACTCCTTTTTGGGTATCTTCATTGTATTTAATTTTCTGTGTTTTCAAATTAATATTCTGGTTGGAAAAACAAATAGTGATTTATGCTATTTGACAGATAGTAGTAATATACTGTCTCTTTTCTTTGACAACTACTAGTAGTACGATACTGGTGTCATTAACAATTCAGAATATTATTTGGTATTACAGAAAATTCTTGTGATATTTTATTTTTCTAGTTTTAGTAACAAGGAAAATAAAATTATTTTGTTATTACAATTATTTTCTGGTTTTAGTAACTAGAAAATTAATTTGTGTTTTAATATTTTCTGATTTTTGTAATCAGAGATTATGGCTACTACAACTGAAACTGCATCTGGCAGTGGTACTCCTATTGTTACACCTACATCGGTCCCTATCCAGAACCATGTTCATGTACCAATCAATCATGGAGAAAAACCGGAAAAATTTAATGGTACCGAGTTTAAGAGATGGCAGCAGAAGATGCTGTTCTATCTTACAACTCTTAATTTGGCCCGGTTTCTCCATGAAGAGGCTCCAGCACTTAAAGAGGGTGAAAGTGATCGGCAAGTTGTTGCCGCTGTAGATGCTTGGAAACATTCAGATTTCCTGTGCAGAAACTACATCCTAAATGGCCTTGACAATATGCTGTATAATGTATACAGTCCTCTGAAAACAACAAAAGAATTGTGGGATTCTTTGGAGAAGAAATACAAGACAGAAGATGCCGGCACGAAGAAATTTGTCGCCGGTAAATTTCTGGACTTTGTTATGGTAGACTCCCAAACGGTAATATCTCAAGTTCAAAGTTTTCAAATAATTTTGCATGATATTCATTCAGAAGGTATGTCTCTTAGCGAGTCATTCCAAGTCGCAGCTTTAGTGGAAAAGTTACCACCGGCTTGGAAAGATTTCAAAAATTATTTAAAACATAAACGCAAAGAGATGACTATGGATGAATTGATTGTAAGATTAAGAATTGAAGAAGATAACCGAAAGGCTGAAAAGAGGAATGAGAAAAATCCCATTGAGTCCAAACTCATACATGACATGTTTGAATGTTGTTCTTGAAAATGGGTTTGAATACAGGTCAAAGCTGAACATCAACGACCCGCAGGCTTATTGCAGCCCTTATCCATACCAGAGTGGAAATGGGAGCATATCACGATGGATTTTATCGTTGGATTGCCTCGCTCCAGAAAAGGTATGGATTCAATTTGGGTTATTGTTGATAGATTAACCAAATCTGCTCACTTCTTACCTGTCAAGACGATTTATAATGCGGACAAATTGGCTGTTATTTATATTGATGAAATTGTAAGACTGCATGGAGTGCCTGTGTCTATTGTTTCTGACAGGGATTCGAAGTTTACATCGAGGTTTTGGCAAAGCCTACAAACTGCACTGGGTACTGAACTGAGATTGAGTAGTGCCTATCATCCTCAGACAGATGGCCAATCAGAAAGGACCATCCAAACTCTGGAGGATTTACTGAGAATGTGTGTCCTTGATTTTCAGGGAGACTGGGAAAGTCATCTGCCATTAGTTGAATTCGCCTACAACAACAGCTACCATTCGCGTATTGGTATGGCGCCTTTTGAGGCATTGTATGGCAGAAAATGTAGATCTCCAATTTGCTGGGCAGAAGTTGGAGATGGGCCTTTGCTTGGGCCCGAGATTGTGTATGAAACAACTGAAAAAGTGAAACTGATACAGCAAAGACTGAAAACTGTACAGAGTAGACAGAAAAGTTATGCGGATGTTAGGAGACGGGATAGAGAGTATGAAGTGGGTGATCACGTTTTTGTGAAAGTGACACTAATGAAGGGCCAGACTCGTTTTGGAGTCAAAGGCAAGTTAGCACCGAGATACGTCGGACCATACGAGATCATTGAGAAAATCAATCCGGTGGCGTATCAAGTTGCGCTCCCTCCTGAAATGGAGCATATGCATAACGTCTTCCACATCTCCATGTTAAGAGATTATCTCCGGGATCCCTTCCATGTGATTGAGCCTACTCGAGTAGTGTTGAGTGATGACTACACTTACGAGGAACGGCCTATACAGATTGTGAACAGACGGATCAAGAAATTGAGGAACAAAGAGATCCCGTTAGTGAAAGTTGACTGGCAAAACCACGGTGGCGTGTATGCCACTTGGGAAAGGGTTGTCTCTTTTTCTGGATGGTGCCTCCCTTTTGTCTTTTTCAGACATTGTGCAAGCCTGCTATGCCAGCTGGAATGCACGGACTTGTCCTCCATATATGGAGGACTAGCACTGTAACAACCCTCATACTGTTTACCGATTAATGACTGATTAACCGCTAATTACTGTTAACCGAGACTGATTTTGACTGATAATTGAACTGCCTAAGGTACTGAACTGACTGACTGAAAACTGGAATCGAATTGACTGAGTATGTGTGTGTTACATTGTGTTCTATTTGTTTGACTGTATGATTATCTATTCATGTCTATGTGTTTAAACTGCTAATTGAAGGCCTTATCGGCGGCCGAATCAGAAACCGATTAGTGTTCTATGATCGTCAGAATTAATGTGATTTTATAGTATAATTATCTGAAAATTCATTAGGTATGATTTAAATTAGATTAAATATTGATTAATCGCATAGTTTGGCTTAATTACCGTTCTGCCACTTAGTGGCCACCACATCACACCTCTTGAGCCTTTTACACTCCACGTATGTGATCAAACCAAACATTTCTTCTCCTCTTCTTGCCTCAACCGACCTTAGAGAGAGAGAGACTTGAGGAGTTGGTTTTCATCTTGAATTGTTTGGAATTGCTTGAGGATTGAAGTGTTGATTGCTACTTTGAGCTCCTAGACCTCGAACACAAGACTAAGGTAGGACATTCATCTTCTTGTAGTTGTCTTAGAATCCATTCTTGCACAATTCATGCTTTAATTGTAGAGTTAAGCCATGTTTTGGTGCATATATGTTGAATTGAAGCTCATTCCATGCTTGCATGTGTTCTTGGTTGAGTTTGGAGTTGAATTCATGGTAAATTGGTGCATGCATGTTCATGTTTATGTTAAATCCATGATTTCACCATGTTTTGAAAAACATTGGCTCTTTAGAGCATCAAATTGGAACCTTGAAATGATTTGAATTCATGCATGTTTGCATGTTCTTCATGTTCTTAAAAATGGTTTGAAATTGAGGTTGAATTAGACACCCTTGGGCTTTGATTTCTTAAAATTGAGCTTTAAAACATGTTGTACTATGTGTTTATAAATGTTTTCCAGAAAATGAGCCCAAGAGGATTGATTTTGCTGCATTTTAGCTTGAGTTTGAGCTTGGAGGTGCAATCTGGAATTCCCAAACTTCGCACTCCCGCTCGAGCGGGGAACTTGGCGCTCGAGCGGAGAATCCGAGCATCCAGCATCTCTCTGCACTGTTTCACTGTACGCTCGAGCGGAGGATTGGGCGCTCGAGCGGAGTCTTGTCTCAAGCTCGAGCAGGCGTCGAGCGGGGATTTCACCCATCCAGTACTTTTACAGTACGCTCGAGCGGAAAAGTTTACGCTCGAGCGTGTACCTTTGTTGCATGACCGCTCGAGCGGGGGAAACACGCGCTCGAGCGGGACTCTGTTTTTCTGAAAATTCTGAAACTGTTTTCTGATCGCATCCTTGCATCCTCATCCCATCCTAGGCATTCCTAGGCCTAGTTTAAGACATCTTAATGAGGATATAGATGTAGAACACACCGAGGCATTAGGGATTAAGTTATTATCTTTCCCAACTGTGTAGCTTAGTGTGTGTTCAATCTGTTAACTGTGTAGGGTTGGCGACTGGGGAGACACGCTCTAGCATACTGTAGCCCAAACTCTGTGAGTAACGATTGTGTAAAGATATGTTCACAAATGATTATCTTCTGAACAACTGAACTGTACTGTTTTCTGAACTGATTACTGGTAACGCTGAATGAATGTATGTCCTATATTCTGAACTGTATGTGGCATCCTTAGCACCTACTGTTTACCGTTACTGTGACAGAATTCTCTGTCGGTTCCCTCGTTGGAACACTACTGTTTACTGACTGATGGCCATCATTACTGCTCGGTCTTTTAAGACCTACTGTACTGTTTTGCTATTGGATGTACCACATATGACTGTTTACTGTACTGAACAACTGAAATTACTGTTTAAATGAACTGTTTTCATTACTGTAAGGACATTCATTCTCAACCTCTTTACGCATTATGTTATTCACTGGGCTTTAGCTCACTGCTCATATATATATGTAGGTGTTCAGGCACCAGACCGCAGCTAGGAGCGTCAGGATTACTCCTGTTTTGTCAAGCCAACCATTGTGCCTCATCGCGAGGTTCCGAGCCTATTGCGTTAAGGCTTAGGCGTGTTTTACACTTACCCCTTCTGTACTGGTTTACTGTTCTGTATAGACTGAATGTTTCCGTACTGTTATGTAGGGATTGAGTCCCTAATCGGAATGATTGTAATTATTGCATACTGTTCTGTACTGTTTATGTATGAATGTATGAAAAATCTTTTTGGCATACAGACTGTCACAGCTCAATGGACATTATTTATTTACTGAATTGGCTTCCGCCAGGTCCTGTACTCTGTTTTACTGTATTACTGTTCTGTAGGCCTTTGGTAATCTCGGATTACTGGCCGGTTACGGTGCTAAACCCATAGGGCCGGGTTTGGGTCGTGACAAGCACCCTTTGCACCCTTTTGCTCTAATCTTCTTGAAGAAGCTTAGACCCTTTGTCTTAGCTTCCTCTAGGAGGTTGAACCCTTTGTCTTAGCTTTCCCCAGAAGCTTAGACCTTTGGTCTAGCTTCTTGAGGAAGCTTGACCCCTTTGCCTTAGCTTCTTTCCTTGTTTTGTTCTATAAAAGGAGGCCTCTCCTTCCATTAGAGGGGTTCAGCAAATCAGAGATATATATGATATATATCACTCTCTCTCTCTATATCTCCCTCTCTCTCTCTTCATTTGTGTGTGTTAGAGTGTCCAAAAGGGTGTTTTGTTCTTAGTTTTGCACTAAAACACTGAGTGTTACACCATACTTCAGTTTTGGAGGTGTTGAAAGTTTGTTCTTGGAGTTTTGAGTGGGTTTTGATCAGAAGGAGGGGGCTGGAGTTGCTGTTCTTCAAGTGTTCTTCAAGGGTGAGCACTATTGCTTTATATTTCCCATTTTTACACTAGCTTTTAGCGCATCTTGCATGCTGTTTTAAGCTTAGTGTATAACTAATAAAAGTTTTGATTTTTCATGTTTAAGATGTTTCATTAAGGTCATTTTGGTGTTTGGGGTTGCCCTCCCCCTCTTAGGCCTTGTGTGGCCCTTTTTGTGCCTTCTTTGATTGAGCTTTGAGAACTTTCATGCAATGGCCTTCTCACCACCGAAATCCAGACGATTTTCAGTGGTGGTGAAGGAGTTTTGAGGTCTTGTATAGGGGAGGGACACCCTCTCCCTTTGTGTCTCATTTGCTTGTGTTTTTGGCTCATAAGGGTAGCATGCATGCTTAGTCAATTTTGGTTCCATTCCAGAGGGTTTTTGGTGTTATTTGGTCATATTATACCTCTGTTTTTGGTCGGATTAATAGTCCATTGCATGCATCATACACTTGCTATGTAATCTCCTCTATTGTCACAACATGCACCATGCATTTAGACCCCCATGCTTTCATGTTTTAGCTTGACTTCATGAAGCTTTTAATCATGTTTCATCATGTTTAAGCTCTGTTGGGTGTTGATTTGGTCATACTTTTCATGCTTTGTATAGCCTCTTTGCATTCTAGCTTGTTGGCTTCGAGTGTGTGAGTCTTCAGTGTGTATTACTTGGGTTATTTCGGTGATTTGGAATCACTTATCATGCCATTTCAGTCCATGTTTCATGCTTATATACTTGCATTTGCCATCCTCTCAATTCTTTGAAGGGTTGTTGTTTTGTACTCCATGTTTAGGTCAATGTGTATGCCTTTAGTCTTAGGCCATTTAGATGCTATTTAGGTGGGTTTGGGGGGCTTATTTGGCATGTTGTAACTCTATTTTGTATTGATTAGTCCATGCCTTGCTTGGTTGTGATAGTTGTAATGGAGTGCTATCTTTGTAGTCTTGAATGCCTTTGCTTTTGGTGCCTATTTCTTAGCATGTTTTGGCCATGTTCCATGCAAGTTCCAACCCTGTTTTGGCCTCCCCTAGGACTGTCCTAAGTCCTCTTGGCCCTTTGGGGTTCGTTTGATGTGGCTATGGTTTGAACGCTTTGGTTGGTCTCAAGCTTTGGGCCCATTTGCATGCTATGTTCCACTTGTGTGTTTGGATTTGGCACTCCTTCGATCATGATTTCAGAGCTCAGCATATTTGTAAAATGCCCATGTTTGTCTCTTTTAAGTATGCTTATAATTTGCCACTTTTATGCCTTAGGTGATGGGCCTTGGTGCATGCATGCTTGTATGTGTCATTCGTGTTTTGTTACATCATTATTGGCCACTGTTATGGACAAGGTTGAGGTCTGTCCACCCATAGTGTAAGACCATGGATCATGCATTTGTATATTGTTGCATGCTCATTACATTGTATGATTGTTGCATCCTTGTAGTTAATGCATTGTTGCATGCCTATCACTTTGCATAGTTGCTTATTTAGGTTGCATTGTTGTGTTGTATACTTATCATATTGCCATGTTGTTTGCATGATAGGTTGCATTGTACGGTATTTGGCATACTCATGTTTCATTACATTAGCTGCACATGTTGCGTCGCTCATGTTGCATTGCATCAATTACTTGTTTTTGCATTGCATTTGCCATACATGCACCACATTTTTGTTTGGTATGGGATGTCAAACCAAACATGAGGAATGAGATGTGTTCGTACTTAAAGTGACAAAACATGTCTCACTCCTTGGTCGCTGACGCCCTTGATCTCAACATGATAGGGCGTGAAGCATCCATTTGTTTTGTTGCATGCATTTACATTGATTTGCAAATTTGGTACCTTTGGCCATCATGCGTCGAAATGCGTGATTGGTGGCCCGAGTACAGAGGGCCATACTCCCTTGAGATCATAGCATGATAGGGAGGGTGGCTATGCACACACTGTCTTGAAAATTCCATGCCATGCACTGTCTGTCCTCTGTTGTAGCAAAACCAGTATTCTGCAGGAAGAAATGGCCGGCCGGCCACTTTTACTGCTGACCAACCATCAATGTCAAGCCAGTGATCCAATCTTTGGCCGATGGCCACATTTCCATGGCCAGTAATGTTCTATCTTGGCCGGTGGCATCCCAAAGTGTGCAAGGAGTGTTTTAGAAGCATCACAAATGTTTTCATGGTTCTCAGAGGT
>NW_021036788.1:1642-11859 GCF_004153795.1 Camellia sinensis
AAAAGAGAGAGATCCCACCAGCCGAACAAAACCGGGCCACGCAAGCCAAGGCGCCACGTGCCTCGCCATCATGTCCGGCACACTTTTGACAAATTTGGCACATCCTTTTGAGGGTGCAACTTCTACAACGGTCCACATGACCCTATAAACTGTCCGACTTTGAATTTCCGGTTAGCAATCTACAACGTCCGACATGACCCTATAAACTGTCCCGACATTTGATTCCGTTAGATCTACAACGGTCCGACATGACCCTGTAAAACTGTCCCGACATTTGATTCCGGTTAGCTTTTTCACGGTCCGACATGAAACTATAAACTGTCCGATATTGATTCCGGTCACCATACAGTGTCCTCTACCACGTTTATGACACCACCTTACAGTGTCCTCTAAATGTTATGACACCAACCATACAGTGTTCCTCTACCAGTTATGGCACCACCTTTCAGTGTCTTCACCAACGGTCCGACACGACCCATACAGTGTCTCCATCTTTTTTTTTTTTTTTTTATGTATTTCTTGTTTTGTTTCCTCTCTTCAACTCAAGTTGGTTAATTTCCTATCCTCCTGAGTTTTGCGGGGGCTGTTACGAATTCTCCACACCTACCACCTCACTATCTTCTCCACACCTACACCTCCACTTAATCACACACTCCCACTACCATCCACTCCACTATCCACACCCACTACCATCTTCTCCTCTATATATAGGAATTGTAATATACAGAAATTCATCAATCAATCTTGTAGAACATCATCAATAATAATACATATATTTTTACAGGACTCACAATTCAACGTCGCCTCCAATACTTGAGAACGTAGCCATGACAGTTTCTTCTCTGAAGAATCATCAACTCATGGGCATTCAATGATTCTAATCGAGAAACTGCAAGATGATCCTGTGCTTGTGCACTACTTGAATCTAGGTGAGCTTTTTGCTGCTATGCCCTCTGCGTATGCCTTTTGAAGTTGTTGATCTTTCTTTTAAGCAGTAATGAAGTCCCTCAACATGGACATGATTGCTCAAAAGTCCGTGTTGAAAATGAAAATATGTGCACGGTATGTAAGTGATTATAACCAATACAATAGTGAATCAAATCAAGAAGAACAATAACAAATTGAAAAAACATTTGATCAATGGAGCTCTTCAATAAGAAGAAGAGCCTGAGATGAAAGATGATGATGATAAGCAGTGAGAAGGCGTGTGGAGACTACGTATTAAAGGACAAGTGAGAAAGATGCCGCAAATGAAAAATAATAAACTTGCACGTAAAGAAGAATGGTAACCAGTTTTCCAGTAGGGTACTTCCTGATTCCCAACCGTTTCAATCACAGGCGGAACCATATCAACTTTAAATAAATATAACAGGGGCGGGCCCGTAACATAAAATAAATATCTTCCATGAAAATAATTTAAAAGTTTTGTAACCCTTGAATTACACTTAAATAAAGCAACCGCACACTAACTATAATCAGGTAATCCAAGAATCATAAACTCTTTTCATGATAAATTTTCAATGAATTTTTTTTATGATCACCTAATTTTTCTCAATAAATAAATAAATGGGGAAAGTTTTTGGTGGCTCTTTGGAGTATTGCCGGTAATCAGGCTCATGAAGGAGTGCTCCCTAAATAGGATGGCCCTTCCAAGATAAGGCAATGTAATATTATTATTTCAATAATATTCGGGACATGGGGCTTACGAATATACATATATATATATATATATAATATAAAAGGGTAATTACATTTATTCCTCTAGTCTTTGAACAATTAAAGAGACTCCCTTACAATTTATTAATTATAACTAACCTCCTTCTTTTTGAAATTATTATAAAGATTCCTCACTGTTAGGTTATTTTAAAAAAATAAAAAAAAAAAAATTTACTGACTATTATAAGCTACAATATCGAAAATGAGGCAATTGACATTAGTTATCCTTAATCATATTCAAATGAACAAATTTCACTCACTTCCCTTGGATGTTTGCATATTATTATAAAGATTCATAAGATTTTAGCATTATTTATTAAATTCTTAAATTTCATGCAATATTAAATAAAATCCTTAAATATTAAGAAATTATTAAATCATTTAATGAAAAGGAAAACTTATTTTCATTGATACAATACTTAAAAAATAAACAATTTCTAAAATTAATGTTAGATAAATCAACTAATAATTTAATATAAGACTTATTGCAACATTATAATAAACAATGTAAGGTTTATCATTCTAAGTGATGCATTTTTATTGGATTTTTTTTTTTTAAAGTTAAAATAAATAGATTTATTTGTTTCCAACAATTATGTTATCTTATTATTCAATGTAAAAATTTATTATTTTTATCTTTCCTTAATCATATATTAATTCTCAAGTTTAATTTTTATCTTTGAATTATGGAATAAAGTTTTATATTAAATTAATTACGGAATGTTATCTAACATTAAAAATTAAAGAATTATTTATTAGTGTTTTATGAATGAAAATTATTATTTTTTTCTATTAAATGTTTTAATAATATCTTAATAATTTAAGGGTTTTTATTTTATTGAATAAAATTTAAGAATTTTATTAAATAATGCTAAAAATATGTATAGGTTGTAAAAATATATAATGCAAAACCTTAGGGTGAAGATAAGTGTATATTTACTCATGTTGAATAATGAATGAGTCGTTTTATGCGTATTTTTCGTCTTTTTACTGCAAATCAAGGGTAAATATGGTCATTTTCAACCACCTTAACGTAATGCCGTTTGTATGAATTGTAATAGATGGGAATTTTTGATAACAAGTTCAAAAAAGTAATGGAGGTTGGTGTAATTACCGGAACTACATGGGAGGTTTCTAATAAATTGTCAGAAACCTTAGAGAAGATACGTGTAATTTACCCTATAATAATAAATATTTATAGACATGGGACGGGTGTTGTCAAAACATCCGTATTGTTACACCAGGCCCACGGCTTGCTCCCACTTTAAATTTGATAAGCAACATGCCATAATCCACCAAATTTGTGCATGTTGGTTTGTTCAGGCCAATTCTTAAATTTTCAAATTAACTTATTCAAGTTTAAAACCATTTTAAACCTTCAAACACATCCTTTTTGGCCAAAACCTCAATAACACATGAGAAAACTCAATAGTACATGATAATTATAAAACTATTTCACAAAATTAAAGCCAAAGTTTTACCAATTTGTTACCGCAGAACCTAAACTTGAGACATAGAAAAACAAAAACAGATGAGTTGACATGAACTTCAACCTTCCAAACAAGATCAAAACAAGCGTAAAATGGTATGAATTTAATGAATTTCAAAACCAAACTATGATCGATGCCATGTGTAGACACCCCATTTTTGACCGACCTTAAACTCAGAGTCACCGATTGAGGCTTGGTGATGTTGATAATGTGCTCGTTCAGAAGTTTAAGAGTCCGGGCCGTGAGCCCTGCCTCCGGACTTCCGAACCCTCTTCTGTGCCTTGTCTCGGTTTCGAACCAGACTCGGTTTTCTCTTTTCTTTTCCTGAGGGAGGGAGAGGTCCCGTAGACATCTCTCAATGTCCGTAGGCTACATTTGGTGGCCGTAGGCCATTTTCCCATTTCGGAGTCCGGTTCCGTCTTTCGGGACCGTCAGGCCGTGTGCCTCGGTTCGGGACCGCTTAACCATCTCCTATTGCTCATGTTTTGGCATACTTCTATTTGCTCCCTTTGAGGGACACTGGGGTTCAGCAAACCCACTTCGTGGTCGAATCGCCATTTTCGGTGCTTAACGGCCCATTTTCGGACCCGAACTGCGTGTTTTGGCCCGGAACATTTCGTTTTGCAACTTTTTCGTTCATTTTTGGCAGGTACCTCTGTTTTATCACAGGAAGTCCCACTGAGGTGGGAGGCCAGCAATTGTTGCAGCAACCAGTTACTCTCTCCTCCGAGCCTCCCGGCGCCCGTTTTTCGCACTTCCGGGCTAATGTTGAAACCTTGGGTTAGCTGTTGCCAACTTTCAACCACATATCTTGATCTACACACCTGGGCAGAGCCCTAAAAGTTCTAGGCCGGCCATTAAGGTACCTGACCTTTTGACCCTTTTTCCGGCTAATGTTGAACCTTGACTTTTTTCTTGAACTTTGAACCACATATCTGTGATCTACACACTGAGAGGCCCTAAGTTCATGGCCGTCCAGTAAGTCAACTTGACCTTTTGACCCCCTCTTTCCGAGCCACTGTTGAACCCTGGACCCACTTTCTTGGAATTTTAACCACATGGTTTGTTGTACACACATAGGGTACCTCCCAGTAGCTGGCCGGCCAGAAAATCACATTGACCCTTTTGACCCCTAGCCGGCCGGCTAGGTGTGTGGCCGGCCGGCCACCTCCAACAAAAGTGATGAGGCCGCCTTTCCTTGCACTGTGCACTTTAACACTGTGGGGCAATATCCCCAGAATATTTTCCTGTTCCGGGGGATATTTTGTGGGGAGTTTTACCTCCTTTCCCCCACCTTTACACCCCCTTCTTTTGCCCTAATTAAGCAAGCAAACCTTGTTCTTGGTTGGGGTAGAAAAACTCTCTTCAAGCTCCAATAGCCAACTCCACTTCTCCCTTCTCAATTCTTAAAAAACCCTAAAGTCCCTAACATCATTCCTTCTACACCACCAAGCTCTACCACCACCATCTCATTTCCAGCAACAAGGAAGGATTCTTGAAAGGCAAAGAACTGCAAATCCATCCAAGAAGCAACAAAAGTCTTGAATCTTCAAGGGTAAGTAACACTTTACCCTTTTGACCCTTTTCTTGATCTATTTCTAAGCCCCACTCTTTTTGTTTCAAATCTCCGGCCCTAACTGAAAAGGGTCATTTTGAGCTCATCTTCACTTTTCACGTTAAGGGCTCAACCCTGTTTGAGCCCTCCATAATACACTTGCTTCATTGACCATCTTTATGTCATAGTTTTGCATGCTATTTTTTGCCCATGAGTAATTTATTTTCGAGCATGTTGTAAACTGATATGAGGCTTATTTTGAGCCCCTCTTCAACATTGGAGAAGGGCTCAACATTTTTTGGTGTCTCCATGTGTCACTTGTAGTTATATCCCTTATTTGGCCCCATTTTTGCATCAATTGGCAACCCTCTTTGCTTCTGTTTTTGGACCTTGGTCCGAACTGAAAGTGGTCGTATTTTGGCCTATACTTCATGTTTCATTCACACTTTCTTTCTGTTTGGTGAATATTTTGTATGCTTCATGTTATAGCCATTGTTGAGCCTTATTTTGCATCACATTTCTATCATGTTTGTATACTGATTTGAGATCTTCCATATACTGTAAATATTCATATTTTTGGTCCCTCTTCAGTGTTGTAGAAGGAAATTTTTTAGTTTGGGTTTTGCTTATACCACTTGCTTCATTACCCCTCTTTTGGCCCCTATTCTTGCATACCATTTTTCCCTTACCTATGCTTGCTGTTTGGCCATGTTTATAACTGTGAAAGTGCATCTTTTGGGACTGTCTAGCTTCTGTCTTTGCATTGCATGTCCATATTGTGCATGTTTGGCATAGCTATAGGTCATTTCGGGTGCCTAATGTTGCATTTCGGGACATTTCCTTGCATTTCATGTCATTTCGCTTCATTTCGGGACTGTTTTCCCCCATATTTTAATGCTGAAATTCCATTAGTATGCTTGCATATCACTTTTGCCATGTTTCATCGCATTCTGGCATTGCCTCGGTTTGCGTGCCCGTGTGCACGCATTTCGAGGCACTCCATTTTTACCTGCCGGCATCCTATGTGAGTGTGGCTGAGGCTCACTCACGTTGGTATAAGTCCATTTATCATTTCCATGTCATTTCATCATATTTTGTCATTGTCTCGGTTTGCGTGCCCGTGTGCACGCATTTCGAGGCACTCTATTTTTACCTGTCGGCATCCTATGTAAGTGTGGCTGAGGCTCACTCATATTGGTATAAGCCCATTTGTCATTTCCATGCCATTTCATTGCATTTTGTCATCGCCTCGGTTTGCGTGCCCGTGTGCACGCATTTCGAGGCGCTTCATTTTTTACCTGCCGGCATCCTATGTGAGTGTGGCTGAGGCTCACTCATGTTGGTATAAGCCCATCTGTCATTTCCATTTCATTACATAGCATTTTGCCATCGCCTCGGTTTGCGTGCCCGCGTGCACGTATTTCGAGATGCATATCATCGCCTCGGTTTGCGTGCCCGTGTGCACGTATTTCAAGACGCATATCATTGCCTCGGTTTGCATGCCCGCGTGCACATATTTTGAGACTCATATCATCGCCTAGGTTTGCGTGCCCGCGTGCACGTATTTCGAGATGCATATCATCGCCTCGGTTTGCGTGCCCGCGTGTACGTATTTCGAGACTCATATCATCGCCTCGATTTGCGTGTCCGCGTGCATGTATTTCTAGACTCATATCATTGCCTCGGTTTGCGTGCCCGCGTGTACGTATTTTGAGACGCATATCATCGCCTCGGTTTGCGTGCCCGCGTGCACGTATTTCGAGATGCATATCATCACCTCGGTTTGCGTGCCCCCGTGCACGTATTTCGAGACTCATGTCATTTTCTCGGTTTGCGTATCCGCGTGCACGTATTTCGAGGCATCTCATTTTCCATAGCATCGTGTATGTTAGGGTTGTATCTTAGTTGCATATCATGCATATTGCATCGTGTCCGGAATAGGAGTTAGCCCGGGCACGGGAAACGAGGTACATTTCGTACTCCGAGTGACGGAATGTGTCTCAATTCCCCAGTCGCCGACACTCCGGATTATCCATGATGGAGTTAGGTTTTAGCTGTAGTTTCATGTGCATTCATCCTATATTGAGTTGTGCATTTCGACTCCTCGGCCATCATGCCTCGGTATGCGTGATTGGTGGCACGAGGATCAAGACATGCATATATCTGTGCAAATACATTGCTATGCCCCTTTCCTGCTCTCTGTTACAGCAAAACCAGGAATCAGCAACCTTTTGGGGCTTGGCACGCATTTCAAGAACAGGTGTAAACAGAGGCGAGAAAAAATTAGAAGGTGGATTTCCGCGCAAGACAACCCGGACATGCATCATCCACTAGAAGCAAGGCAGTCCCTGGCTTGCACGCCAGTTTATATTTGCTTTCTAGTTAATTCATAATTAATTAGAATTCTTGTAATATTTTGGACTGTAATATTCTTTATTTCGGGACTGTAATATTTGGACTGTATTATTTATTCGGATCCCTTCCGAGTGAGGGCACAACTGTAATAAGTGTGCGTGTGTGTGATGTATGTCTTCCAACCTCACGTCTTTCTCCCTTTTATTTATCCGCTTTTGATGGTTAGATTAGGGCATGTTTCAATTAGCATACAGTATGATAGCATGTTTGCATTCATTCATCTGTTTTGCATGCACCGGGCTCGGCGCACCATACTAACTGCATTTGTACTTTCGATTTCAAAGTTGAATACATGATAATTGTAACATTTCATATGCCATCTTAGAATAGCCGAGCCTGCTATAGTTGCATCTTTGCATGTGTTGCTTTAGGCATTTCTCATGTGTTGCATTAGGCATTTTTTTTGTATACTTAGGATCATGCATGATTTTTAATAAATTTCTATTTTGGCTTGGAGTACTCGATAAGCTTTATGCTTTAGCATCCTTGCATGTGTGTGAGTGAATGCCATGATAGCATGCTTACCATGAGGCTATGTGCTTATGTGATATAACTGCCTGAATGCCTGTGGGTGAAGGTTGGGTTATCTGAATTGGAATAAATCATCAAATGTTTCAAGCCTACCTGCGGGTAGCAAACCCTTTTCAAAAACAAGCATGAAATGTTTTGTTCCAATTTGGGCGACTCGGTCTATACTTATATGTTGTGAGCATCACATAGTAACCTAGGCTAATAAACCGGAATAAGAACTCACAATGTTTTCAAAAATTGATATCATGGTTAGTAGAGGCCGGTCTTTGACCGGGCGAGCGGGGGTGCTCACGAAGTGACCTTCCCCAATCGTACCCAAGTTCCCGAGCCGAGGCAACTTTGGTGATGACGGACACGTGGCCTTTTGGCACCGAGTCAGGGTTTCCTAAATTTCCCAAAATAAAATATTTAGGTGGCGACTCTGTATCTGGCAAAGCAGTCCATGTTTGGCACTTCTTTCAAAAATCAGTTTTCTCAAAACGATTTGCCGGATTTGGACTCTTTGGTTCAGATTAGGAACCGTGACATTTTAAGAGTCCGAGCTGTAGTGACCCCAAAATGAACAGAATGGGAGCTCACCCTCCCGGGGCGTTCGGGGACGTCTACAGCATGCATGTGAGAATTCTTCAAAATCAAACTCTAAATGTAAGAGGATTTGCATGCATGTATGGTTATCTTCTTAGTTCTTCTTCCCTAGCTCAATTCTTGGATTAATTATCTGACTCTCTTGAATTCAAGCATGTAACAACCCTATTTCATACTAAAAGGGTGAATTCCTACCTTAAGCCTTGAATTCTCAAGTGTAAGAGTTTAATCTTCCAAGTTCTCTCCAAATCCTTCCCTTTTCTAGCAAATTCCCCTTAATTGAAGAAGATGATGATAATGAAGGTGTATGCAATATTATATAGGCTTGGTTAGTGGGCTTAATTAAGCTAGGCTTACCACTAATCAAATGGGCATTAATTATTCTAATTATCTGGTTCCGAATTGAATTCTAATTAAACTTACCATAAATTTTAAAAATTCTAAATAACACATATACCGAGTCGATTTCGTGATCGGATGCCGATAAGGCCTTCAATTCTAAGTGATGCATTTATTATTTGATTTTTTTTTTTAAAAGTTGAAATAAATAGATTTATTTGTTTCCAACAATTTATGTTACTTATTTATTCATATGTAAAAAATTTATTATTTTATCTTTCCTTAATCATATAGTATTCTCAAATTTAATTTTTATCTTTGAATTATGGAATAAGTTTTATATTAAATTATTAGGATGTTATCTAACATTAATTTTAAAGAGATTATTTATTAGTGTTTTATGAATGAAAATTATTATTTTTTCATTAAATGTTTTAATAATATCTTAATAATTTAAGGGTTTTATTTTATTGAATTAAATTTAAGAATTTTATTAAATAATGCTAAAATATGTATAGGTTGTAAAAATATATATGCAAAACCTTAGGGGAAGTGTAATTTACTCATGTTGATAATGAATGGGTCGATTTATGTGTATTTTCGTCTTTTTACATGCAAATCAAAGGGTAATATGATTATTTTCACACCTAACTAATGCCGTTTGTACGAATTGTAATAGATTGGGAAATTTTGATAACAGTTTCAAAAGTAAGGAAGGTTAATGTAATTACTGAAACTACATGGGAGGTCTCTATAATTGTCAGAAACCTCAGAGAAGATACGTGTAATTTACCCTATATATAAATATTATAGACATGGGGCGGGTATTGTCACAACATCCGTATTGTAACACTAGGCCCACGGCTTGCCCCAACTTTATTTTGATAACAACAATGCTATATCCACCGAATTTGCACTTGCCCAAATTTGTGCATGTTGGTTGTTCAGGCGGTCATCTAGAAGGATGCCAATCATCTGGAAGATGTCGATTGATAAGGATGACAGTTGTAGTTGACAAAGGTGACAACCGCAAAACAGTTGACAGGGTGATACTGGTCATCCGAGTGGTTGTCTAGCCGGTCGTTCGGCTTACATAATTTGGACAATTTGGACGAACTCAAATTCGGTATATCAATCATTTTTTGGATAATTCAAACTGTTCATATTATAGGATTCATCAAGTATATTATCCAGGACATATGTAGCCCCATGATCAAGTTTTAATTATTTTTAAAAAAATTATCAAAATTATATGTTAACCATTTTTTTCTTAAAAACATAAATGTAATCTTGTTATGGGGATATAGATGTCCAATTAACCTAATTTTTTTCATGAATTATTTTCCCAACAAACTCTACAATATAAATGGTCCAAATCATCAAAAATAAGTTCAAAACACACCCCAATGGGCTTCACAACATCAACCCCACTTTGTAATCTTATTAGTTCAAAAATAAAATTTTATCCTCACAAAAATTAAGAAATCAAATTGCAGTGATAAATTATACAATATCATTGACTATATCAGTCACAACAATCGGCGAATGAAGTTTTAAAAGATTAAAGAGTAACATTTAAATAATAC
>NW_021036789.1:0-58427 GCF_004153795.1 Camellia sinensis
GGAAAATGCAGGTGCGTTGCAGGTGTCCAAGGTCTACACAGATATTGGGTGGGGTGCTCACGGTGAACATACAGCTTTGATGTATCCGTGTGTTGAAATTGTTCAGTTGAGGAATACAGTGTGTATCATGTGTTCAGATTTAAACAGATATGGAAGTGTAGGGTTGCTCACAGATGAACTACAGTAGTGTGCATCAGCGTGTCTGAATTAAGCGGTTAAAGAACAACATCGACTATTGCCAGTTATATGTCACACGCAGAACAATTGAAAACAGGAGAAGAATATAACCCAGCTCGACGCCGTAAGACAGATGTGACTCTAGCTCCGCAGTAGGAGCTCTAGTGGCCGCCTCTATGCATAGGCTCCGGAATGGGCTGAGGCTGTCAGAAGAGAGCACATTATTGCCGTACCTGTAGGTCGCCCGGATCAAATGGATCGGACGTGGAGAGGCTAGAAGCTCGACCTCGGATCCAAGTCAATCTCTGGAGGAGTTCCCCCCTGTGAATGTCGTCAGCCATCTTCAGAAATGAGTGCAAAATGGCTGAAAATGTGTAAACTGGAGGAGAATGCGAAAAGTGAACTGAAAAGTCACCCCCGAGTGTTGGAAAATGGGAGAAAAGGTAGAGTGTGGAAAAGCAACAAAGATCGAGGAAAACTTGGGGAAAACAAGCCCCAAGTGGTGAAACAAGGAAAAATCACCGAACCGAGTTTTGTTCCGGTTCACTGTGCAAAACGGGAAGGGGTTTCGTTGAATCAAACGATGAAAAGGCCTGAAAACCCAAGGAAAAACGAGGATCAGGTTGGGGAAATGACCTAGAGAGGAGAGAGGAGGGATTTTCGAACTAAGAGGAAGTGAAAAATATAGGGGTTTGAGGCCCTATATTAAAGACCTGGCTAAATGTCAAAATTGCCCCGACACAGCCATTTTGGGTCGAGTCGGCTAAAATACTGGTCGAATTGTCTCATTATGATGGCCGATGATGGCCGGTGTCCTCCCCTTGCGCCGATGCACCTTCTTACACCCTTGTTTGGCAAATATGATGTTTTGGGAAACCTCCATTCCTCAGACAATGCCAAGAAAATGCATTTTTTTTGAGGTTTAACCGGCCTCCGTTTTGAGCTCGAGACCGGCCTTCTATGTGCGATGCTTGAATATGCGCAAGGTGTATCCTTTTTTCGATCCTTTTGTATCTGCGAGTTTTCGCAAATCGCTTTAAATGTGTTGCATTTATCAATGATATTGTCATGTTCTATAACAAGCGCATGTGTTATACTTTGTTTTCATTCTTGCATTTAACATGCTCGTCCTTACTTTATAGTTTCAGTTTTCTCTTGTTAATCACATTTGCTCGCGTGGTCGCGCGTGCTTACTTACATGTGTTATGCTATTTCACGTTGTTACACATTGTACATGTTGTTTTGCTGTGCTTTAACTTACATGGTACATTTCATTCCATTGCTTTACACATTGCTCGTCGCTGTCATGCTGTGCTTTACTTACATGTGGTTTATGGCTTAGTTCCTATTTCATGTTACACATGTCCATGTTGCGCGTGTGCTTTACGTTAACTGTGTACATTCTTTCCTTGCTATATGTACACATGCTCACGTGTGTTGTCGCGCTGTTGCTTTACTTTATATGTGTTGATTGCTTTATTTCCACGTTGTTTACTACATATACACGTTGTCACATGTGCTTTACTTCACATTGGTGTACATTTCACTTCCTTTGCTACAATGCTCGCGGTTGTCTCTGATGCTATTACTTACATGTGTTTAAGCTCTAGGTATTCCTCTTAATAGTTACTACATTGTTGAATGTCTCTGTGCTCTTAACTCTACATGTGTACATTATCATTTCCTTGCTTTACACATTGCGCTCGTTGTCACGTGTGACTTTACTTTACACGTGTTTATGCTTATTTCTCTTAATTTTACACATTGCAACAGTTGTCGCAGCTTGCATTTTATCTTAACATGTGTTCAAGTTTCTCTATTTTGACACACTTGCTCGCCGTCGTGCGCGTGTGCTTTACTATTCATGTGTTTATGCTTATTTCCAACTTACACATTTCTCGCGTTGCCAACGTGTGCTTTACTTACATTGGTACATTGTTTTCTTGTGTCAGCATCTATTGTATTGCGTCGTCGCATGTGCTTTACCTTACATGTGGTTTGTGCCCATTGTCGCCTTGATTGCTTATTTCAAATTGCTTATCATGCATCCCACGGTTTTGGCTTGTCATGCATCCTTCCTAGCATTGTATGCTTGTTTCAATTGCATTGTAAAATGTAGTTTCTGACAGTATTGTACCTGGTTAAGTTTTCTTTCTTTTTCAGGCACGATTATTGATTACGGTCATCTTTGAAGTAGCGAGAACAACGAACCGCACGATATTGTATCTCCGCGTGGAGACGTAACGAGAATTGTATAATTCTCGTTACATCACTTTCTGCATGTAATATACGTTAGATTTTTATAAGTCTGCTTAAAACTGTTGCATGTTTTGCTTCGTTACAGCTTTCTTTGCAAGATTGATTAAGTTTATGGCTTCGGCTTTCTGCATTGTTCTCTGCATCTTGCCCGGCTGTCTTCGGGCGCATACTTTATTTGTATTTTGTATGCTTTGTCTAAGTCCTTCGGCCTTGTCAAAAATGGGTCATCTCTGGGCTTTGACATCACTCCCGTCATTGTTGCATGACTTTCGGTCTGTCAAAGAGGGGCAACTGTAGAAACCCTTTTTAACCGTCATCAAAACTTGGACGTCATCGTGTTGAACATCAGATGAATCTCCATGTTCATGTATCGTGTTTCGTTTTGAGTTCTCGGAAGTCTCGACTGCGTGCCTTGCCTTAGGTATCTCGTCAACTTGACTATTTTTGCTGGTTGTGGACGCAGGACCGTGGTTTTGCACCTGAGGTAGGAAGTGGCTTTTGGCCATCCCCTTAACCCACCAGCCATGGCTAAGGCCATGCCTTGTTTTTCTTGCCACCGGCCAAATGTGTTGACTACCGATCGGGCACTATATTTGGTGGCCGACATGTTTGGTCGTCGGCCATTTTGTTCTAGGCCGAGGCATTTTTTGCCTTTTTAGCATTGCTGCATGCCAAGCTGTGCCAGCTGGGTGGCACAGACTCTGCCCTCCATACACGTTTATTGAGAGGATTTCATCCTTAACACTTAGCTTCCGTTGGAAGCTTACGTAAGTTTGATTTTCTGTAAGAGGAGGGCCTCCCCCCTTCCATGAGGTTGGACAACAACTAATGAGAGGAAGTTATATCACTCTCTCATATATCCCCTCCTCTCTGCACTATTTGGTGTGTGTGTAATAGTGTTCTAAATGGTGTTTTGTTCATATTTTTTGCACGAAGACACTTGTTGATTACACTATCCTTTAGTTACTGAGGTGCTAAGGAGTTGATTTCAGAGTATTTTGAGTTGGTTTTGATCAGAATGAGGGTGCTGGACGGCTGGTGTTCTTGGAGTGTTCTTCAGGGTTGAGGAAACTACTCTTGTTAATTCCCCCATTTTGTGCCTCTTCCTTTTGGTTTTGGAACCCTTTTTGTTTTGACCTTGCTCACCACTAGAAAATCCAGAGATTTTCAGTGGTTGGAAGCATGTGGTTTTGAGGTCGTTGAATAGGAGGGACACCCCTCTCTCCTTTTGTTCTCATGTTGCTTGCATTAAGGGCTCATAAGGTAGGATGTTGCTTAGCTTTCATTTAGCTCCATTTTAGAGGGTAATTTGTGTTATTTGGTCTTGCTCATCTTCTGTTTTGGTTGGTTTGCTAGTCTCTTGCATGCACCACCACACTTGCCTTCCATCCTCCTATTTACCTAAGCTTTAGACCATCTAAGCTTACATGTTTTGCACTCAATTTTGAGAAGTTTTTAGCCCTTGCCTCACCATGTATAGCTTGTTTGGTGTTGTCTGTGGTCATGCTTGCCACTGTTGTTAAGTCCACCATGACATTCGGGCTTACTACTTCTGGGTGTGTGAGTCGTGAAGCAAATTCAGAATTTACTGGGCCGTTTAGTGATTTGGCATTAATTATCATGTTTATTTCAGTCCATGTTTCATGCTTTGATGCTGCATTTACCTCTTTTAATGCTTGTGAAAAGTGGGTGTTTTATGGCTTCAGATTGGACCATTGTGCATCCTTTATGCTTAGACCATTAGATGCCATCCTAAGTAGGTTTTTTGCAGTTGTTTCAACATTCCATTATCTGATTTTCCATTGCAAAAATATGCCATGTTGGTTGTGTTAGGGCGTAGTTATAACCATCTCTTTTGATAGCATTGCAGCCCCATTTGTTTTTGGCATTGCAGTTCTAGGCTTGTTTGGCTAGCTTTGAGCTCGTACTTTGGTCTTGTTTGGACGGCTGCTGGGACTATTTAGGCCCCCTTGGCCCTTTGGGTGGCTTGCTTCACATAGCCATGGCTGAGCCCCTTGGGCTAGTCTCAAGTTTTAGGCCTCCTTTGTATACTTTACTTGCTATGGCTTGTGATTTGGCATCATCCCTTGCATATTTTAGAGGCTTATCCATGCTTGTTTGTTGTCCATATTTGCCTCTTTTAAAAGTGCTTAGGAGTCGACCTTTTGTGCCTAATGCCTGTGATTTGGTTGGGGGGATTTGGGAAGGATTTGGAAACGAAAATGGAAAAGGTAGGTGAAATGTTGGAATAAATCATGCCTATGATTTCACATAGTTTCACCACACTTTTCCCTTTCCCTTGTCCCTTTCCAAATCCTCCCCAAATCCCCAATCAAACATAGCTTAAATGTTGGACCTTTCACATGCACATGGTTGGGTGTGTTTTGTCCAATCTTCTTCGGCACTTTGGCCACTTGTTTTGTCACAGCTAAGGTCATATACATCCTTTAGTGTAAAGTCCATGGATCACCGTTTGTGTATTGTCCGTATGCTTTATCGCGTTGCACCCATTGTTGTGCATTCCTTATGATTTGGTATCATTGTTGCATGCCTATCACTTTGGCATATTTTGTCACCTTAGGTTGCACCTTGCAATGCTGTTTAGTTTGAGTCATTGCACATGTTAATTAAGGTTGCATTACATTCGTGTATGTTTTGCTACCTAAGCTTCTGTGTGCATACATGAGCTCACATTGTGTTTGACATGCAATGCATTGCATTGTGGTTTGGTTGGGGTGTTCAAACCAAAATGAGGACTGAGGCACGTTCATACTTGTAAAGTGAGAGACGTCCTCAAATCCTCGGTCGCCGGCGCTCTGATCAAGCATGATAGAGTTCCAAAGGCATTCATGGTGTTTTGTGCATTCACTCCACATTAATTTGCACACTTAGGCCCTTTTAGCCATTCATGCATCTGCCATTGAAAATGCGTTGATGGTGGATCCTGAGGGTTCGAGAGCCATTACTCCCTATGAGTTCAGATAGTATGATAGTGGAGGGTGGTGCGTGCGCAATACATTGGCGCTGTTTGGGAAGCCTCGATGAGGCTGTTTATAGCCTTTTTCAAAAAAAGTAGCCCCAAAAGGCCTCACTTTTGGGCCAACTTTTCACAAAAAAAAAAAAAAAAAAAAAATAGTCTGAAACGCTGACAGTGGTAGCTGTGCCTACACTGTCAAGCCGGCAACACTTTACATCAAAGCTCAATTACCATTTACCCCTTAGCCGGAACTTAAAAAATTATAATGTAAGGGACAAAATGGGTCATTTTTAATTACAAACATCTTTTCAACAACATTTTTTTAATACACCAACCTCAAATAAAAATTTAACTCAACCTTCCCAAACACAAAACTAAACATAGCCTAACTAAATAGCCAAAAAGCCACAATAGCCTACGAAAATAGCCACTTCCCAAACGAGGCCATTGTCTTCTAAATGCCTTGCCATGCACTGTCTGTTCTCTGTTGCAGCAAAAACAGTATTCTGTAGGAAAGGATGGCCGGCCGGCCATCTTCAGTGCCGACCAGCTAACTTAATCTGGCCGAGAGCCTTACAAATGGTCGGTAACCACTTTACAACGGCCGGTGGCATTATCACTTGGCCGGTGACCTCCCAAGTACTCAGGGAGTAGTTCAGAAGCATCCTAGGGACTTGTGAGGTCTTCAGAGGTATAAAATAGTGCAAACAGAGGCAACATGTGGCATGGCAACGGGTTTCCAAGCGAGGCGATCGAGCATGCATCATTTAATCATCCCGAGGCGGAGCTGCAGCGGCCTCTTTAGTTTCATACTTAGATTGTTTTGTAATTCATTTGTTAATTAATTAAGGGTTTGTAATAATCAATTAGCTAGGATCGTTGATTAATCATTTGGGTTTGTATTATTTATTTGGACCCCCCGTCGAGAGGGCGAATTTGTAATAAGTGTGCGTACGTGCGTGTGTGAATGTCTCCCAACCCCACGTCTTTCTCCCTTTTACTTACCTACTTTTGATGGTTAGTTTTAGGTCATGTTTCAATTAGCATACTTATGTCAGCATGTTTACATACATTCATTCGTATTGCACGCACCGGGCTCGGCGCATCATATTAATTGCATAGTGTTTCAATTCCAAGTTAAATATGTGTATCAAATTGTCGCATCTCATATGTCATTCTTAGGATAGCCGAGCCTATCTTAATTGCATTTTGCATGTGTTGCATTAGCCATTGTTAACATGAACTAAGATCACGCATGATTACTAACTAGTTTCTTGTTTTGGCTCGGAGTACACTGTGAGTATTTATGCTTTAGCATCTTGCATGTATGTGAATGTTAGCATGAAAGCATGCTTGCCATGAGGCTAATTGCTTATGTGATATAACTGCCTGAATGCCTGTGGGTGAAGGTTGGATTGCTTGAATTAGAATAATTCATCGAAATTCGTGTTTTAACCTACTTGCGAGTAGCAAACTTCAAACCATTTCCAAACAAATGGATATGCGATGCTTTCTTCCAAATTAGGCGATCTAGTCTATACTTGTGTGTTGTGCGCATCACATAGTAATTCTAGATAATTAATCAGAATAAGAACACATATGTTTTCAAAACAAAATATCATGTTTAGTAGTGGCCGATTTTTGATCGGGCGAGCAGGGGTGCTCATAGATGACCTTCCCCAATCGTACCCATGTTCCCGAGCCGAGGCAACTTTGGTGAAGACGGACACGTGGCCTTAGGCGCGAGTCAGGCTTTCCTAAATTCCCCCAAAATAAAAATATTTAGGTGGCAACTCTGTATTTGGCAAAGCAGTCCATGTTTGGCACTTCTTTCTACAAAAATCAGTTTTCCAAAACGATTTGCCGAATTGGGACTCTTTGGTGATTTATCAATCTCACATCGCACATTGTGAGATCAGATTAAGAACTGTGACAAAACGAGTCCGAACTGTAGCACGGAAGCCCTCGGGGGCACGTCTACACTCTCTAAATCTTTATTCTTGCTTTCTTAGGCTTAACTAATCTAGCTTATGTCTAGCTAATCAAGTTTATTTCTAATTTTACTTATGATTCCTAATCATAATTAATTAATACTAATCCTACTTAGTAAAACAACACATAGACATAACCAATGGTTTAGGCATAACCTATGGTCTTTAAGCAACACATATGGTCTTTAGGCATTACCTATGGTTTTCTAAAACAACGCATAGACACTAAGATCTTTAAGCTCCTCACTTAAGGTTGGGTATAACCTATGGTTTTTAAATCAAGCTCTAAACTACCTCCTAACTCAAAACACATAGCAAATAATTCTCAAATATAACAAACAAGTTTTTAACCTAGTTTTTCATACTCCTTCTATTCTAAATACTACAAGTCTCAAATCACATAAGCAAATGACATATGACATTAGTGCATGAGTAATTTAATTAGATGATGCACGAAAAGGTCTGGTTGTCACAGATAGGATGCATTTTTCTTTATGTCCTTTAAGTGGTTTGGAAGCTAAAATTCATGTCTATGAGCCATAGGAAGAAACGGGGAAAAAAGGAGAAGAGAAGCCATTTTCAAACCTAAATCCTTTTTGGGTGAATAATTTTCGGACCTAAATCCATTGCACTAGGACAGCCACTTCCACACGTGTGGGAGACATGGCCGCATGTGCAATCAGAAACCTCATACCGAAATTCTAATATGAAATAAGTGCATGCACATGGCGCACGTGCCTTGACCCACCGCACATGCGGCCCCGTTTTCTTCACATGTGGAAATGCTTATTTTCATCCGATTTCTTCTATCGAAGACCCTAATCGAGTGGAACACCTCCTTTATGCATTTGACTCTTAATTAAAACTTGAATTAGACCTAGAACAAAAATAAACACTTATAAGGATTTATGGGAAATAGTAGGTATTTAATTTATTAAGTTTGTTTGAATTAGGTTTGCATTTCAATGTTATGTTCTTGTTTGGTGTAGGTCAAGCTTCGAAAGGAACTAACCCCTTATCAAACTGAGCTATTAGTGAGTAGTAATCTAGTAACGCTATGTTTAATTAAATGTTTTTTCAATTCAATACAAATATGATATATCTTGTCATGAATGAACATTTATATTCTTCTATCATGTATTTAGATGGCATTCTTGGATCATGTCCCACAATTGGGGGAATATCCAATCATGTATTATGGATGAACTCATCTTGTTACGTTTAGCCGGTACCCATGCCGGTTAAGCACCTTGAACTCCTTGAAATGCTCATCATTATGTATTTTGTTCGCAAGCAAAGCTATGTTTTACCTTGTTCAAACTTATATTTTATTTTGAAAGAATGTTTAAAGCTTTCAATATTCATTCATTTACCGCCTTACTTTATTACTATTCACTACGCAATGACTCACCCCTCTCCTTTATATATATGTAGGTGAAAAAGAAGAATAAGGACACGAGGAAGAGTCGCACCAATGTTTTACCTTTCTTTTATTTTGTTTCTCTTTAGACGGTGTAACTTTAAGACAGTAATTTGTTTATATGTTTTTAGTTTTTGTAAATAAGTCTTTCTTTTGGTATTATATCCTTTTGTTTTGTTGGATTGTCATGTAAATATTAATGTAAATAAATAAGAGGTATGCTTGTGTTGTTATCATTCTACTTATGCACTTGCTTTGAATGGATATTGGACTAATATAATGAACAGGTTATTCCACATAAGCTCCAAAGTTATAGATCAGTTTTGTCTCATTTTGTCAGGTCTTTGGTAGTCAGACACTACTGGCCGGTCATAGCTACTATGCTGGTTGGGGTGAGATGGGGTCATGACAGAGTGGTATCAAAGCACAAGTTTGTACACAAACAAACACTTGTCCTCCAGAGCATAGGATTCCTTAGAAGATTGCTAGGCATGCATTCATGATGAGTGTTTGTGATAAGATGTACATCTTATATGTTATTTGAAGCATCATGTGCATATTTATAAATGTTTAACTCATGTTTCATGTGCATAGTACCATGGTAAGAGAAAAAGGAGAATCCTCTACCAGCTATATGGATAGACTTGAAAGGATGTTAAAAGGAGTAGTAGAGGCAGTAGAGGCACTAAGACAAAGAAATCAGGAACAACTACAACCACAACAACAACAACCAGAGCAACAGTAACAACCACCGCAGCAACCGATGCCGTTGCAAATGGATTTCCCAGACCAGGCAATGATGGCACTAATTAGGGAATATAAAAAGATGAAACCAATTTAATTTGAGGGAGGAATTGATCAATTGAAGATAGAGGCACGGGAGTTAGAGGTAGAGAAGTTCTTTGAGGTCTTCCCTTGTACATAAACTCAAAAAGTGGTGCTTGCTACATTCACTCTAGCAGAAAAGGCACGCAGGTGGCAGATGTTAGTGAAGGGTCAACATGAAGGTATTACTTGGAACCGTTTCCTAGAAGTATTTTACAACAAATATTTTCCTCAATCCACTAATGAAACCAAGGTTGCTGAGTTCCAAGCATTAAAACAAGGAGGAGTCATTGTTTTTTAGTATGATGCCAAGTTCACTGAATTGGCAAGGTTCACCCCACACATGGTGAACATGGGCTACAACAAAGCAAGTGTAGACCGCCCAAAACTCCTGCTCTCCGCGCGCGAGGGTGCGAATCGTTTTGTTCTTAGCTACTACAGTTCGGACTCGTGTCACGGTTCTGAATCTAATCTCGCAAAGTGCAATGTAAGACTGATAAATCACCAAAGAGTCCAAAATCTGGCAAATCATTTTGGAAAATCGATTTTTAATAAAGAAATGCCAAACATAGACTGCTTTGCCAGATACAGAGTCGCCACATAAATATTTTTTTTTGGGCAATTAAGGAAACCCTGACTCGTGCCTAAGGCCACGTGTCCGTCATCACCAAAGTTGCCTCGGCTCGGGAACTTGGGTACGAGAGGGGAAGGTCATGCAATGAGCACCCCTGCTCGCCCGATCAAAGATTGGCCTCTACTGACATGATATGTTGTTTTTGAAAACACATGTGTTCTTATTCCAGTTATTAATCTAACCTTACTACGTGATGCGCACAGCATACAAGTATAGATTAGATCGCCTAAATTGGAACAAAACATTTCATGTTCGTTTGTTTAAAAACAGTTTGAAGTTTGCTACTCGTAAGTAGGCTAAGTCGTGGTTTTGCCACCCTCAAGTGGGCTTAAAACTCGCATTTTGATGAATTGTTCCAATTCAAGCAATCTAACCTTCACCCATAGGCATTCATGCAATTATATCAGTTAAGCAGTTAGCCTCATGGCAAGCATGCTAATATGGCAACATACACATCTCATGCAGTATGCTAAAGCGTAAACACTCACAGTGTACTCCGAGCCAAAATAGAGAGCTAGTTAGAAATCATGCATGATCCTAGTTCATGTTAAGATGGCTAATGTAACACATGCAAAAATGCAACAAAGATAGGCTTGGCTGTCTAGAATGGTATATGAAATGCAACTTGATAACATGCTGTTGAACACGTATTCAAGTAAATGTATTGAAATACAATGTAGTTAGTATGATGCACCGAGCCCGGTACATGCAATACAGATGAATGGATGCACGCATGTGAAGCATAAGGATGCTAATTAAAATATACCCTAAAACTAACCATCGAAAGTGGTTAAGTAAAAGGGAGAAAGAAATGGGGGTTGAAAGACATGCATCGCACACACGCACACTTATTACAACAGTTGGCCCTCTCGATGGAGGGTCCGAATAAGAAGCTAACCAGCTAATCTAAGCTAATTAAACTAATTATTACATCAAAAAAGTAATTAATTAACAAGCTAACTAATTAAGTACAAAACGAAGCTAATTAACTAACAAGTTAACTAACTAGTTATTACAATACAAATAAGCAGCTAAACGCATTAACTACTTAAGTACAAAACCAAAGCATAACTAGCTAATCAAATCAACCTAGTAAAGCAGTAAAGAGATGTCCTCAGAGGGAGAAGAGTGCATGCATGCTCGGTCGCCTCGTTCAGAAATCCGTCGTGATGCCCCAACTTGCTTCTGTTTTCAATTGTTCTCAAAACCTTGCACCAATCTCCAGATAGCTTCTAACTCACCTTGGGGACCCTCAGGAGGGCTGCCAACCAGTTATTGGTGTTGCCAACCACCTGCAAACCACTTTTCTTTGCTGCAGACCAGAAAAATTGGTCAGCCAGCCACTTTTACTAATCTGCTGACCAGTTTTTGCTGCACTTCTCTAGTTTGCTGCAACAGAGGACAAGAAGGGGCATGGCAATGTATTTGCAACATATGTGTGCACAACCACCCTCCCTATCATTTCATGATCTTAAGGGAGTATAGTTCTCGACCCTCAGACCACCAATCATGCATCTCAATGCATGATGGCCGAGAAGCCAAGATTGCACGAATCAATGTGAAATGAATGCACACATAACACATAAGTGCCTTAAACTCTATCATGCATGATCAAGAGCGTTGGCGACCGAAAAATGAGGCACATTTCATCACTTCGAGTATGAAACGTCCCTCGTTTTTCATGTTTGGATTAACACCTAACCCAAACAAATGCAATGCAACTCAAGCATGCAAACATGCAATGTAATTCAAGCATGGTAAACACAATGTAATGCATGCATACACCATGCAATGCAACATGAGCAACCTATCAATGCTAATGACATGCATACACAATGCAAGGCAACATGATCAACCTATCAATGCTAGTGGCATGCATACACAATGCGAATGCAACATAAGCAGGCGAACATGAGGCAATGCAACAAGCAGGTAACAATATGCAATGCAACATAAGTATGCATCAACAATGCAAACAACAAGCATGCAAAACACAATGCAACTCAAGCATACAAACATGATGCAATGTAACAACATTTGAACAACATGATCAATGGACTTAAACTGAAAATGGACAGACCTCAATCATGCCCAAATCAGTGGCCATAATGCTATAAAAAAGATGGCACAAGAAGGCAAGACATGCATGCACATGCATTGGCTCATCAACTAGGCCTAAGAGCACAACCCTCAAACACAGTGAAGAAGTGATAAACATGGAAGTGTGACAACACTACATGCTCTCAAATTAGGTATGAAATGATGCCAAATCACTCAAACAATACAAGCATAGCATGCTAGGGTCCTTAAGCATTAAAGCTAGCAAAGAGGACTATACAAGGGACATGTAATACATGGCACAAATGCAAGAACCAACCATGGACAGAGCTCAAATAGGTCTAAACAAAGACCAAATTATGCTGAGATGGGGGCTCAAATGCTCTAAGCATGCATGCATATACACTAGGCCATAAGCAAGGCAACAATGCACAATCCTTAGAGGCACTCAAAGGGTGAAAGAAGTGGGAACAGGGCAGTTGTATATGCTCTGAAATGTCATGGTAAATGATGCCAAATCATGCACATGACACAAATGAAGCATGCTATGGTGCTTAAAGCTTGAAACTAACATAGGCACTTGCACTATAGCTATACAAAGCATGAACCATATGGAAAATATAACCCAAAACAATCCTAAATCATGTCAAAATGATACTAAAACATGTATGGAGGGAAACCAAAACAAGCCAACATGAAGGGCCAAAACATGGACCATGCAAGGGCAAATAGGGAGGATTACACTACACCTACCAAAACCAAGCATGAGATGGCTTTGCCAACAAAAATCAGAGTTATATCATGGTAAAATAACCCCAAAAACACATTGAAATGATAGCTCACAAGCTTAGGCATGAAGGCATATGCAGTGGCTCATGTTTAAGGCATAAAGCACAAACTCTCCAACGCATTGAAAGAATGACAAAAGTGAGTGTATGGAAACATTATATGGACTGAAATAACATTTCAAATGATGCCAAATCAAGGAAATAACCCAAGCAATGCATGCTAATGGACTCAATACACAAAGCTAGTGAGCTAGATTGAACCATGGCTATACAAAACAATGCATGCATGACCAAAACCACACAAATCAGAGCTTAAGCATGCTAAAACATGGACAAAATCTTCTTAGAGTTGAGCCAAAAGCATGTTAGAATGATGGTCTAAAGCATGATACACATTAGGCTAGTAAATGGAATTGCACTACAAGTGCAAAGAGCATGCATGGGGCTACCAAACCAAGCCAAAATAGATCTAAGGCATGTTAAAACAACACCAAAAACCTACTGAGATGGACTCAAAATATGCTAAAAAGACATGCTACTTCATGAGGCACACAAAGCTAGTTTTTAAGGATTACTGTCACGACTCGAACCCGCCCCTATGGGTTAAGGCCATAACCGGCCAGTAATCACGAGATTACCTATGGCCTCAAACCAAATAAGACAAAACTCATCAGAGTAAAGGGGCCAAACGGAAACAATTTAAAACTTTGTCCATAGAGCCGTGCTTATATGCACATCATAACATTCCACATTGACGTATGTTAATAACTCACAACAGAAGCTATAGTAACATAAAGTTCTATACAGACAGGATCATCCAAATCTAAGTCAGCCAAAAAAAAGCTATATACAAATGTACACCAAAGTTCTTGCCAACATGACAAAATAACATAGAATGGCAGAAGGGCGAAGACGTGTCTCATGCGTGAGACGTAAGGACTGACTCTTCAAAACCTTAGTTGTTCCATACAGACTTCATTGGGACTGGGTTTGGACTTCTCTTGGCTCACCTACAAACACATGAATGAGCGTGAGCGATAGCCTAGTGAATAATATCAAATAAAAGAGTTATACAAACGGTATGTAGAACAACATGCTTCAAACGGCCTTGGGCCCAATTCATATTTCTATTTAACATATATATATATATACACAATTTAAGTCAAATGACTGTGGTTCCAAACATACTGGCCGTTGGCCCATTTATCTTCCATTTTTTGAACTGCCTTTGGCCCATTCAACTTTCATTCATGACAGACTGGCCTATGGCCCATTCATTCATGTCAAAACGGCCTCTGGCCCATTCATTCATGTCAAACATTCATTTGTGTCAAAACGGCCTTTGGCCCAATCATTTACGTCAATTGGCCTTCGGCCCAATCATTCATGTCAATCGGCCTTCGGCCAAATCATTTATGTCAATCAGCGTTCGGCCCAATCATTCATGTTTATCGGCCATCGACCTAATCATTCATGTCAATCGGCCTTCGGCCCAATCATTTATTCTTGTCAGAACGGCATCTGGCCCATTCATGCATGTCAATCGGCCTTCGACCCAATCATTCTTTCATATCAAATTGGCCTTTTAAGCCTTTCAAACTTTCATATCAAACTTTGTCCACTATTCAAACTAATGAACTTTACAAAACTTACATAGAAGTGAGCAATTGGAAGATAACATATTTTAGATATTACTCACAATGATCGGCTAATTGATTTGCCTTGGAGCTTGACCCTACACATCACATAACACATATGGGGCACAACCGATTCAATCCGTTCTTAATTCACATATTCCTCTTTAAGCTTAATTCTTATTCTTCTAACTCATTTACAATACTCAGTGTATGCCTAAGAGTACTTAGAATTAAAAGGGAACGAAAAACGGAACACATAATACATTTTCAAAATTTCAAAAAACAAGGTCCCCGCTCGAGCGTGGACTTCCCCGCTCGAGCGAACCCAATAAATCTGCAAAGGTTCTGGTTACATCAATTGTACGCTCAAGCGCGAACTCGAACGCTCGAGCGGAAGGTCTTCCTACATAGCTCCCCGCTCGAGCGTGAACTTCCACGCTTGAGCGGACGCCATGTCTGCAAAAAGTTCTGGGAGCACATATTCCCCGCTCGAGCGGCAATTCCCACGCTCAAGCGGACATCATAAATTCTGGAAAAATCCAGAATTGTTCTTGAGCTCAATTTCGACCTTCCAAGGTTCAAAACCCATAAATTTGGTTCCAAAGCATGCAAACACATTATATAACATGAGTATATAAGCAAGGTGAGGTCAATTGCTCGAAGTCATGGCCCAATTCTTTCAAATTAATCAACATTTCTTTGTAAACTCAAGGTTCATACATTCAAACTTTACATAGGCATCATATCTTCCATAAATCAACATGCAAGTCCATTTTTGACCTCATTTCCATTTCAAATAGCACCAATGATGCTCATAAACATGAACATTAACAAAACCATGCTTGCATGTATGATTAAACACTCATATTTCCATATTCAACTTAATACATGCTTGATTATGCAAAATCATGGTGATCCTATACATGCATGTGCATATTAACTCCAAATTTATCAATTATAGCACAACTCTTGTTCTTGATCACCAATTAATCTTTAATTCACAAAATCACAAGTTCAAACTCATGAATTTACTCAGCTAGGAGCTTCAATCCTCCAAATTAAGGTTAATTCTTGAGCTAGCCTTCAAGACTCCCAAGCTTCAAGAGCCAACTTAGATGATTTCCCCCTTTCTCTCTCAATTTCAGGTCTCTCTCACTCTCTAGAGAGTTTAATCAGCCAAAATCATCTAAAGGGAAGGAATTGAACAAAATAAGGCCTTTAATATAGCCCCACTCACACACATTGTTTTTATATAAAAATAATGAGCACTAAGTCATTAATTAAATCTGTTTAACTCGATCTGAATCAATTTTCAATTAAATTCCACAACAGGCTCTCAAAATTACGCCAATCCCAATGGCGAAGCCAATTTCGGTTTCTACGGCCGATAAGGCCTTCAATTAAATTTCCAAAGTAGATAATCAAACAGATTTTTCTACGGCGAACAGATAGAAATTCAAAACCACATATATTCGCATAGTTGGCACACAAAATCATATCAGACATATAATCAAACTCATAATAAGGACCAATTAGCTAATTATGAAACAGGGTTATCACAGTCTTCCCCCCTTTAGGAAGTTTGGTCCTCCAAACTTATTTCACCTTTAGTCGAAAATAATTCGGAACACCTTTCATTCAACAGTTCCATCCTTTTTGATAGTCATTTACTGCTTAGTCGCAAAATCAGGCAACACTCTGTTCTCAATCAGTCAGAGACTTACCTTTCCCTCCATACAAGACTTGTATGGTGTCGCACCGAGTTAGAGCGTAAGCTGTCGTCGTAAGCAAGGCCATCCAATGATGGATAGATCTTTCCAACTTCCCTGAAAAATCTAATGTATATTTTTGGAGCATACCTCCCAAAAATCTAAAAGGTTCTTTTTTATTATACCTCAAAACACCATTTCCACCACTGAAATTCCTCTGAGTTTTAGTGGCGAGAAGGCCAAAAGGAGGTGGTCCCAATAGCTTAAAAGGATAGCACAAAAACAAGGCCAAACAAGGCACAAGAGGGGGTAGACCACCCCCAACACCAACAAGGCCTTAAACAAACATTACAAGCATGAAAAAACAGAACTTTTTGCAGTAGAAAGTTAGGCCTAAAACAACATGCAAGTAGGGCTAAAAGCTTAATCAAAAACAAGGGATTAAGAGGTTAGAAGTTCACCCTTGTAGAACCACTTTAGAGCAACAACTCCAGCAGCTCTTTTGGATCAAAACCAGTCCAAGAACTCCAAAACCAACCTTAAAGGGCCTCAGCAACAAAAGGGTGGTGTTTAAGTGTGTGTTTGTGTGCAAAAATGTGATGAAAATGCACTTTAAGGCACAAAACAAGAGAGGAATGGAGGATTATAGAGAACCAAAGGTTAAGCTTGTTGAACAAGCTTAGGCCTAAAGCCATCCATGGAGGATGGTTTCTGTGCCCTCCAGCTATTACAGCTGGCTAGAAAATATCTCCAAAAAGGTGATGGAAAGCTGCCGACCACTTAAAGTGGTCGGCCACCTACTTGTAGTGGTCGGCCGACCCTCACAAGTGGTCTGCCAGGATAAAAAATGGTCGGCCATGGGGGAGGAGTGGTCTACACACTGAAAGCAAGGTGGTGGTGTGGTGGCCGACCACTATTGGTGGTCCAAAGACCAAGAAAACCAGTTGGTCGACCAGAAAACTGACTGGCGGGCAGAAAAAGTGGTCTCCAAGGGGAAGAACTGGTCTCCCATCCATATTCCACCATCCAAGCAAGGAAAACAAGGTTTGTGCCAAAAACAAACCAAAAATGATGCAAGGCAAGAGTCCGGGGGACAAGGCACGCAGCCGGAAGTCCCGAAAACCAGCCTATAGGCACCAAAAGCGGTCTACGAGGGAAAAGTGGTCTACGAGACCACAGTGTCCCTCTAGGTAGAGGTAACAAGGCATGGTTCAAAAACCAAGCCAATAGGAGAACGTTAAGCGGTCCCGAGACAAGGCGCGCGGTCGAAGGCTCCGAAAACCGAAAACTGGTCTCCAAGGGGGAAAAGTGGTCTACGACCACAAAAGGGTGGTCTACAGACCTCTCTCTCCCTCCAGGGAAGAGAAAACAAGGTTTGGATCGAAACCAAACCAAAAGGGAAGCCAGACAAGGTGCTCGGCCAAAGGCTCCGGAAACCGAAAACTGGCCTACCAAAGGGAAAAGTGGTCTACGGACCTCTCTCTCCCCTCCAGGCAAGGAAAACAAGGCTTAGTCCACAAACCGAGCCAAAGCACAAAGAGTTCAGAGGCCTGGAAGCAAGGCACTCAGTCGAAAACTCTGGAAACTCAAAATGAGCGCAACATGCACTATCACCGAGCTCTCAATCGATGACGTCTGAGTCTTAAGGTCGGTCAAAAATGGGGTGTCTACAGCAAGGAAGTTTGATGAGGGACTGAAAGGACCAATTACAGATAAAGTGAACCTTTTCCAATTGCCAACTTATACAGCAGTTCTAGACAAAGCACTGAGGCCGAACAAAATGCCAAAGATGAACAAAAATATGAAGAATGGTTCAGCAAGAAGTAAGGTTTTGACATTAAGAAAAGGCCAAGTAACCCACCGATCAAAGGGCCAACCACGGGAAGTGCTAGCGGTTCAACTCAAGGTAGCAAGACTATGCGAACATGTCGGGAATGCGGTAAGAATCATTTTGGGGTATGTCGTCGAGCTACAAGAGCATGCTTTGAATGCGGACAAATAGGACATCAAGTCAAGGATTGTCCTAAGGCCAAGCAAAGGGATACAAGTAGTTCATCCGAGTCAATTCAGAAACCAAGTACTAAGACTAGCACCAAGAAAGAACTAGTGAGGCAAGACAGAGTCTTTGCACTTGTCCCAGGCGATGCTCAGAATATCGAATCAGTGGTGTCAGGTACAGTTTCAATTTTTGCTCAAGATGCTTATATTTTGATAGATTCGAGTTCTACGCATTCATTCATATTTAGTAAGTTTGTGAATAAGTTGAATAAACAGCCAGAACCTCTGGATTATTTGTTATCAGTATCTACATCGTTGGGTGAATCCATGATTTGTACATTTATTTATCAAGATTATGATATATTAGTCAAGAGTGCTAGCGTGACTGTTAATTTATTATCTATTGATATAAATCAATTGGATGCAATTTTGGAAATGGATTGGTTATCAATAAATTATGCTACTATTGATTGTGTATCAAAGAATGTCACATTCTAACCACCTGTAAATTACTCAGTGAATTCTCAATACATTCTCAGTACATTGCTCAATAATTACACAGTAAATTCCTAGTAAATTACTCAGTAAATTACTAGTAAATTCTTAGTAAATTACCAAGTAAATTCCCAGTAAATTGCTCAGAAAATTCTCAGTATATTACTCATTAAATTCTTAGTAAATTACTCAGTAAATTCTCAATAAAGTACTCAGTAAATTCCCAGTAAATTCTTAGCAAATTCTCAATAAATAACAAGTAAATTCTTCGTAAATTACTCAGTAAATTCTCAGTAAAATACTCTCTAAATTCTTAGTAAATTCTCAGTAAATTACTCAATAAATTCCCAGTAAATTCTCAGTAAATTACTCACTAAATTCCTAGTAAATTCTACTCAATTTCATCGATTTAACAACAACAATTTCATTTTTCAATGTCTCATACACACATAGGTTTTAACATTTGAAAACCCCCATTTTTATAACCTCAAATCATATCCTAACTTTCCCAAAATTACCAAACAACACCATTTAATCAAAATGACTAAAATTTATGTCAAGACTCATAAGAAGGAGTAGGGTATCCCTACCTCAAAAGAAGAGACCAAATGGAGAAAATGAAGAAACTCAAGATGCTCCAAATCCAATGATTTTCGGATCCAAGTGAAGATCAAGCCAAGCTGCACACTTTATATAAAGGAACTAAGGTAGAAGATCAATAAAGATAGATGATTTCATAGAGAGAAGTTGTATCCTAGAGAGAGGAGCTCTCAAATGAGGGTTTTGAAAAGTTAGAGAGAGAGTGTGGGTCGAAAAAGTGAGTTAAAATGACACAGCCGCGATCTGATATACGTATAGTCCGCTCGAGCAGATAATAGGATGCTCGAGCGTAAGACACAAGAACTTTACCCGCTCGAGCGCAAACAGACCCGCTCGAGCGCCCAGGCACAACAGCAAAGAACTACCCGCTCGAGCGCAAAGGGATCCGCTCGAGCATAGAATACACTCTTCTGGTACTTTTACAGACTTCGAACACCCGCTTGAGCGCAAAGATACCCGCTTGAGCTCAGACCCGCTCGAGCGTAAGGGACTCCGCTCGAGCATGAAAAACAATCCTGCAGTATATTTGCAGACGCACAAAATGCTGAAAGGATAAAAACTCCGCTCGGGCACAATAAGACCCGCTCGAGCGGATCATGAAAAATCTGGGGCAACAAGATTAGAGACTAAGGCTCATCCAACCTGTTACAAACCTGCCCAACATATCCTAAAACTCATATACAAAGAATTAAAGGATGGAAATGAAACCTATACAACAACAAACATCTACAGAACCGAGTCCGGAATACAATAACCAATGGAGGGAAAACTGGGATCGCTATAAATTTACAGAGAATTTATTGGAAATTTACTGAATGATTTACTGAGAATTTACTGAGTTATTTACTAACAATTTACTTAGAATGTTACTGAGAATTTACGGAGTAATTTACTGAGAATTTATTGAGAATTCTCTGCAAATTACTTAGTACATTCCCAGTAAATTCTCAGTAACTTACTCAATATATTCCCAGCAAATTCTCAGTAAATTACTCAGTAAATTCCTAGTAAATTACTCTGTAAAATACTCATCCAATTACTAAGTAATTCTTAATAAGTTATTTAGTACATTACTCAGTAAATTATCAGTAAATTACTTAGTAAATTCTCAATAAATTATGCAATAAATTCTTCATAAATTACTCAGTAAATTCTCATTAAATTACTCAATCAATTCTTAGTAAATTCTGAGTAAAATCTCAGTAATATCCCAGTAAATTACTCAATAAATTACGTAGTAAATGAATTAGTACATTCCCTGTAAAATTCTCAGTAAATTACTCAATAAATTATCAGCAAATTCTTAATAAATTACTTTGTAAATTCCTGGTAAATTCTCAGTAAATTACTCAGCAAATTACTAGAAAATTCTCAGTAAATTACTTAGTAAATCACTTAGTAAATTCCTAGTAATTTCTCAATAAATTACTCTGTAACTTTTCAGTAAATTACTCAGTAAAATAACAATAAATTTTTAGTAAATTCTCAGTAAATTACTCAATAAATTCCCAATAAATTCTCAGCAAATTCCCAGTAAATTCTCATTATATTCTCAATAAATTTTCAGTAAATTACTTTGTAAATTACTCAGTAAATTCTCAGTAAATTGTTTAGTAAATTCCCGGTAAATTCTCAGTAAATTACTAAGTAAATAACCAGTAAATTCCCTGTAAATTCTTACTAAGTTCTCTATAAATTACTCGGTGAATTACTCAGTAACTTACTCAGTAAATTCCCAGTAAATTCTCTATAAATTTCTTAGTACATTACTCAGTAAATTCCCAATAAATTCTCATTAAATTACATAGTAAATTACTTAGTAAATTTTTAGTAAATTCCCAGTAAATTCTCAATAAATTACTCTAGAAATTTCCAGTAAATTCTTAGTAAATTACTCAGTAAATTCTGAGTATATTACTCAGTAAATTACTAAGTATATTCTCAATAAATTCCAAGTAAATTCTTAGTAAATAACACAGTAAATTCTCCGTAAATTACCAGTAAATTTCCAATAAATTATCAGTATATTACTCAGAAAATTCTCAATAAATTATTCAGTACATTCTCATTAAATTACTCAAAAAAATTGTAACGCCCTGATAAATCACACCAAATATACGATAATAACATAATCATGACATCCCTAAAAGGGTTATCTTTCTCATTGAACTATGGGTTGAGTGATTACAATTCAACAAATACATTCTCACAATGACCGAAGTACAAGACTCAGTTCAATAAATTAGATGACTTAACAAGACATAAGCCCAGTGGGCGTACAACATTACAAAATACATATGAAGGTTCAGTTACAAAATCCCAAAAATAAATACAAAACAACCCAAAAGCTCTTGACTTCAATTAATTCCCCTAAAGGAAAGGGAGCTATTGCTTGATCCAAACCATCAATGAGGTAAACCTTCATCGACACCTAAAAAATAAATTAGGGTTGAGCTATATGCCCAGTAGGAATATATTTATCCAGCTATCTAATCCTTTGAACAAGATTATGGCATCAATGTGATAAAACATTATAATAAAATTTGATTTCATAAGAAACCATCAACAATTCATAATAAGACACTATAATATAATGTGGCAAGTGCAACTCATCTCATCATGTACAATAATTTAGTATCTACAATCATGGAAATCCAACCACACTTTTCTCTACATGAGTGTAATTGAGAGCAACCTTTACTTTTTAAAGACAACCCCCACATTCGCCGGCTACTATACGGTGAGAAGTGGGCACCCTAAGAAAATCATCCATTTTTCCACTTTCGACGGCTACTATATGGCAGGACTGTGTGGACACCCAAAAACATTTTACCATATTCGTCCAGTGATAAGCCTAGACAGGGCATTTGGGCACCTTTTCACACTCCCCGCGCAGGTACCCACACAACACCACCCTTACTCATCACCAACTCACACATGGACTCATGCTTTCTCAACCATTCAATCACATTTCAATCCCACAATGAAACATCAAACATTATCATAGATAAACATCACATAAAACCTAAAGAACAATAACATTCAAGTCACCATTTGTTTAACTACATCAATACCCACATTTCACCTCTCCATTATTCATCAATTTCTATGAACCAAAAGAAAATTTCATTATATCAAGCAATTTCTATCCAAATAGAAACTTAGGGTTTTATCAACTATGGGGGTTTTCTCTCTTTTCTCACCAATCTAAGTTATAACAACAGTTACATTCATATTTAGAGAGGGAATTGAGAAATTTCAAACAAATCATAAAACAGGAGATTAGACATATGTAATAATGGTTTAATCCAATAAAATCCCCAAATTAGTTCACACATCACACACATTGCCATGGAATCCCTTCAACAATGAAGAAATACAAAGGTAAAAGTATCCCTACCTCAAATATGAAGCCAAAATCCAAGCTCCTTCGCGGTTCTATTGCAAACCCATGATCTAATCGGTAGATAATGATAATCTTCAAGTGTTCTTCGTCCCTAACCAACAAAATTGGGTGAATTTTAAATGGTATGGAAGGTTCATGATGATGGAGATCTAGGGTTTCATGGGAGGAGGAAGAGGAGATGAAGATAGAACCAAAGAAAAATGGGAGAAAGATTTAGAATCACCAGGTTTAAAAAGCTACTAACGCGTTTCCCCATTTGAGTGTGACTTCCTATGCTCGAACGTCCAAACACGATCAAGAAGTCCCGCTCGAGCGACAACTTCCCCGCTCAAGCGGAGAAAGAAAAGTCTCAAAAGTTTTTTTTGCAGGGCGATAGTGTAAAGCAGACACGCTTGAAACGCAACAAAGTACTGGGAGCAACAATTTCACGCTCGAGCGGCGGATTCCCTGCTCGAGCGGACCCAAAAACAAAATGTCCCAAAATTCCCAATAAATTTCTCAGTAAATTACTCAATAAATTACTCAGTAAATTATCAGTAAATCACTAAGTAAATTCCCAGTAAATTATTCAGTAAATTTTCAGTAAATTACTCTGTAAATTGTCAGTAGATTTCTAGTAAATTATCAGTATATTACTCAGTAAATTACTCAGTAAATTCCCATTAAATTCTCATTAAATTACTTAGTAAATTCCCAGTAAATTACTCCGTAAATTTCCAGTAAATTCTTAGTAAATTATTCGGTAAATTGTTTAGAAAATTTCGAGTAAATTCTCAGTAAATTACTCAATGAATTCTCAGTAAATTATCAGTAACTTACTCAGTAAATTCCTAGTAAATTCACAAAAAAGTACTCAGCAAATTCCCAGTAAATTCTTAGTAATTTACTCAGTAAATTTCCAGTGAATTCCTAGTAATTTCTTAGTAAATAACTCAGTAAATTCCCAAGAAATTACTCCGTAAATTCCCAGTAAATTCTCAGTAAATTACTCAGTAAAACACTAAGTAAATTCTCAGTAAATTACTTTGTAAATTCCTAGTAAATTTTCAATAAATTACATAGTAAATTACTTAATAAATTCTCCATAAATTCCGAGTAAATTACTTAGTAAATTCTTAGTAACTTACTTAGTAAATTCACAATAAATTCTCAATAAATTTATATTACTCAGTAACATCCTAGTAAATTCTCATTAAATTACTCAGTAAATTCTTAATAAATTACTCAGTATATTACTTAGTAAATTTTAAGTAAATTACAAAGTAAATTACTCGGTAAATTTTAAGCAAATTACTCAGTAAATTCCTTAGTAAATTCCCTTTTAATTCTCAGTGAATGCTCTGTAAATTATTCTCTAATTTCTAGTAAATTCCCAGCAAAATTATCAGTAAATCACTCAGTAAATTCCCAGTAAATTCTCATTAAATTACTCAGTATATTACTCAGTAAATTCCTAGTAAATTCTCAGTAAATTACTCTGAAAATTCTTAGTAAACTCCCAGTAAGTTCTTAGCAAATTCCCGATAAATTCTTAACAAATTACTAGTAAATTCTCTGTAAATTACTTAGTAAATTATCAGTAAATTAATTAGTAAATTCCCTGTAAATTCTCAATAAATTTCTTAGCAAATTACACTGTAAATTCTCGGTAAATTCTTAGTAAATTATTAAGTAAATTCCCAATAAATTCTCGGTAAGTTACTCAGTAAATTCTCAGTAAATTAATCAGTAAATCACTCAGTAAATTCCCAGTAAATTTTCAGTTAACTCTCAATAAGTTCTCAGTAAATTACTTAGTAAATTCACAGTAAATTACGCAGTAAATTCTCATTGAATTCTCAGTAAATTCCCAATACATTTCTTGATAAATTCTCTGTAAATTACTCAGTACATTCTCAGTAAATTACTTTGTAAATTCTCAGTAAATTACTCAGTAAACTCTCAGTAAATTTCTAAAAAATTCTTATTAAATTCTTTGTAAATTACTTAGTAAATTCCCAGCAAATTCTAAGTAAATTACTCAATAAATTCAAAGTAAATTACTTCGTAAATTCAAAGTAATTACTCAGTAAATTTTCAGTAAATTCTCAATAAATTCTCAGTAAATTACTCCATAAATTCCCAGAAAATTATCAGTAAATTACTCAATAAATTATGAGGAAATTCTGAGCAAATTCCTAATAAATTCTCAGTAAATTACTCAGTAAATTCTCGGTAAATTATTTAGTAAATTCCCAGTAAATTCTTAGTAAATTACTCAATAAATTCTCAGTAAGTTACATAGTAAATTGCCTAAAAATTCTCAATAAATTACTCAGTAAATTCTCTGTAAATTACTCTGTAAATTCTCCGTAAATTCTGATTAAATTACTCAGTAAATTCTCAATAAATTCTTAGTAAATTACTCAATATATTACTTAGTAAATTCTCAGTACATTACTCAGTAAATTACTCAGTAATTCTAAATAAATTTTCAGTAAATTCCCAGTAAATTACTCTATAAATTCTCAATAAATTACTCAGTACATTACTCAGTAAATTTCCAGTAAATTACTCTGTAAATTAACCAGTAAATTCTCAGCAAATTACTCAATAAATTACTCAGTAAATTCCCAATAAATTCTCAGTAAATTACTTAGTAAATTCCAAGTAAATTACTCAGTAAATTCCCAGTCAATTCCCAGTTAATTCTCCGTAAATTAATCAGTAAATTCTTCATAAATTCCCAGTAAATTCTCCGTAACTTACTTGGTAAATTTCCAGTAAATTGCTCTTTAAATTCTCAGTAAATTTCCAATAAATTCTCAATAAATTCCCTGTAAATTCCCCGTAAATTACTTAGTATATTCTAAGTAAATTGCTTGTAAAATACTCAGTAAATTCTTGGTAAATTAATTAGTAAATTTCCTGTAAATTCTCAATAAATTACTAAACAAATTCCCAGAAAATTTTCAATAAATTTTCAGTAAATTTCACAGTAAATTCCTAGAAAATTCTTAGTAAATTCCCAATAAGTTCTCAGCAAATTACTCAGTAAATTTTCACAAAATTACATAATAAATTTCTCAGTAAAATGTAAGTCGATTCCTAATAAATTCTCCGTAAATTACTCAAAAAATTCCCATTAAATTACTCTGTAAATTCTCAGTAAATTCTCAGTAAATTTCTCACTAAATTATTCAATAAATTCCAAGTAAATTCTCAATAAATCACTCTGTAAATTCTCAGTAAATTTCTCAATAAATTACTAATTATATTCCCAATAAATTATTCTTTAAATTACTCAGTAAATTGTTCAGTAAATTACTTAGTAAATTCTCAGTAAATTCTCAAAAAAGTACTCAGTAAATTACTTAGTAAATTCTCAATAACTTAGTAAATTCTCCGTAAAGTACTCAGTAAATTCCCACTAAATTCTCCGTAAATTACTCAGTAAATTCCCAGGAAATTCTCAGTAATTACTCAGTAAAATCCCAGTAAATTTTTTGTAAATTCTCAATAAATAACTCAGTGAATAACTCAGTAAATTTCCAGTAGATTACTTAGTAAATTACTAAGTAAATTCTCAGTAAATTACTCCATAAATTCCCAACAAATTCACAGTAAATTACTCAGTAAACTACTTAGTAAATTCCCAGAAAATTCTCAGTAAATTACTCAATAAATTACTAAGTACATTACTCAGTAAATTCGTAATAAATTCTTATTAAATTACTCAGTACATTACTCATTAAATTACTCAGTAAATTCCCATCAAATTCTCAGTCAATTACTAAGTGAATTACTCATTAAATTCTCAACATATTACTCAGTAAATTCCCAATAAATTATCAATAAATTACTTAGTAAATTATACAGTAAATTCTTAGTAAATTCATAGTAATTACTCAGTAAATTCTCAGTAAATTAACTGTAAATTAACAATAAATTCTCAGTAAATTACTGAGTAAATTCTCATTAAATTACTCAGCAAATTCTCAGTAAATTTCCCGAAAATTCTCAGTAAATTCTAAATAAATTATTAGGTAAATTCCCAGTGAATTATCAATAAATTAATCAGAAAAATCTCAGTACATTCTCAGTAAATTACTTAGTATATTACTCAGTAAATTCTTAGTACATTACTCAGTAAATTCCTAGTAAATTCTCAATAAATTACTCAGTAAATTCTCAGCAAATTACTCAGTAAATTCTAAATAAATTTTTTGTAAATTACTTAGTAAATTCTCAGTAAATTACTTAGTACATCACTCAGTAAATTACATAGTAAATTCTCACTAAATTACTAAGTAAATTCCCAGTAAACTCTCCGTAAATTACTCAGTAAATTACTCAAAAAATTCCCTTCAAATTCTCAGCAAATTCCCAGTAAATTCTCAGTAAATTACTCACTAAATTATTCAGTAAATACCAAGTAAATTCTCAGTAAATCACTCTATAAATTCTCAGTAAATTACGCAGTAAATTCTTAGTAAATTACTAATTAAATTCCCTGTAAATTCTCACTAACTTGCTTTATAAATTACTCAGTAAATTGTTCAATAAATTTTCAGTAAATTACTTAGTAAATTCTCAGTAACTTACTTAGTAAATTCCCAGTATATTCTTCATAAATTCTCAGTAAATTCTCAGTAAAATCCCAGTAAATTCTCCTTAAATTCTTAATAAATTACTCAGTAAATTCATAGAAATTTTCAGTAAATTACTCCGTAAATTCCCAATAAATTCGCAGTAAATTACTCAGAAAATTCTCAATAAATTACTCAGTAAATCACTTAGTAAATTCTCCATAAATTATGAGTAAATTACTCGGCAAATTTTTGGTAAATTACTTAGTAAATTCCAAGTAAATTACTCAGTAAACTTCCAGTAAATTACTAAGTAAATTACTCATTAAATTCTCAACATATTACTCAGTAAATTTCCAATAAATTCTCAGCAAATTTTCAGTAAATTCTTAGTAAATTACTCAATTAATTCCCAGTAAGATCTCCGTAAATTCTCCATAAATTACTCAGTAAATTCCCAGTAAATTCTCAATAAATTACAGAGTAAATTCTCAGCATATTACTTAGTAAATTCCTAGAAAATTGTCAGTAAATCACTTTGTAAATTCTCAGTAAATTCCCCGTAAATTATAGAGTAAATTCTCAGTAAATTAATTAGTAACTTACCTTGTAAATTCTTAGTAAATTACACCATTAATTACTCAGTAAATTAAAGAAAATTCCTAGTAAATTCTAAATAAATTATAGGTAAATTACTTGGTAAATTCCCATTAAATTCTCAATAATTTTCTCAGTAAATCACTCAGTAAATTCCGAGTAAATTCTCAATAAATTACGCAGTAAATTACTCTGTAAATTCTCAATAAATTACGCCATAAATTTCTAGTAAATTTCTCAATAGCTTCTCAGTAAATTACTTAGTAAATTCTAAGTAAATTCTCGGTAAATTACTCTGCAAATTCTCAGTAAATTCTGAGTAATTACTCTGTAAATTCCTAGTAAATTTTCATTAAATTCCCAATAAATTACTTAGTAAATTCTCAGTAAATTACTTAGTAAATTCTCAGTAAATTCTCAATAAATTCTCAGCAAATTACTCAGTAAATTACTTAGTAAGTTACTCAGTAAATTGCCAATAAATTCTCAATAAATTACTTAGTAAATTCTCTGTAAATTACTCAGTAAATTCCCAGTAAATTCTCAGAAAATTACTCAGTAAAGTATTCAGTATATTACTCAAAAAATTCTCAGTACATTACCCATGAAATTCTCAGTAAATTCTCAGCAAATTACTCAATAAATTCCAAGTAAATTCTCAAAAAATTACTCTGAAATTCTCAGTACATTACTCAGAAAATTACTCTGTAAACTGTCAGAAAATTACTCAGTAAATTACACCATAAATTACTCAAAAAATTCTCAATAAATTCTCAGTAAATTCTTAGTAAATTACTCAAGAAATTCCCAGACAATTCTCAGAAAATTCTTTGTATATTACTCTATGAATTCTTCATAAATTATTCAGTAAATTCTCCATAAATTCCAATAAATTATCAGTAAATTACTCAGTAAATTCTCAATAAATTACTTAGTAAATTCCCTGTAAATTCTAAGTAAATTAATTAGTAAATTCCCTATAAATTCCAGTAATCCTTAGAAAATTACCAAGTAAATCACTATTAAATCACGCTGTAAATTTCCAGAAAATTACTCAGTAAATTACTTTGTAAATTTCCAATAAATTACTCAGTAAATCACTCAATAAATTCTCGGTAAATTACTCGGTAAATTCCCAATAAATTTTCAGTAAATTTTTAGTAAATTACTCAGTAAACTCTCAGTAAATTCTTAATAAATTACTCAGAAAATTCTAAGTAATTACTCTGTAAATTCCCAATAAGTTACGCTGTAAATTCACAGCAAATTCTTAGTAAATGACTCAATAAATTCTCAGTAAATTACTTAGTAAATTCCCAATAAATTCTCAGTAAATTATTGTCACGACCCAAGCCCGCCCCTAAAAGTTTGGCATCGTAACCGGCCAGTAATCCAAGATTACCAAAGGCCTTCCTGTACAAAACATAAAAAATCGGGGCTAGCGGAAGCAAAGACAAAATACCATAAGTCCAATGAGCTGTGCATCTATATGAACAAATAAGTATATGCAAAAATGTTAATTTACCCACTTACATTACATAACATATAACAAAATATTTTATACAAAGCATGTGTACAACAAAAACAAAGCTTGTTAACGGCCTTCCAGGCCTAGCCCCAACTCGGAGGCACCCAAAACACTTGGTAGGCGTCAAAACAGTGGCTCGGTTCAAGACTTCGTCTAGGCTTGACTCCCAGAACGCTCACCTATACATATATATAAAAACAGTGAGCTAATGCCCAGTGAATAACATTAAAGTAAAGGGGTTAGTGAAGGAATTCCAAGTACGATATCTGTAAAACAAATCATATCACAATCAATCATATCAGTCTTGTAGCAACCCTCACTTTATCCTAGTCATGCTTATGTGCATTTGCATGATCCTTGTATTGATTAAGCTTGCATCTTTACAGATTTTGATTAGTTTCGTTTAAGTGTTGCTTGCATGCCTTGTTCCTTGCTTGGTGTGAGTTTAGCCGAGGTCATCTTAAGCTTAGGTTACACCTTTGAACTTCTTACACCTAGGACCATCTTGGAACCACTTTGGTTGATCTCCACCCTCACCTTAACATGTTGGTCGAGATGTCATTATCTAGGCCGAGGTGTTCATCATCAAGGCCGAGATGTGTATTATCTAGGCCAGGATGTTATACCAAAGTGATCTTGTCCCTGGACTGGTATGACCTAGACCGAGGTGTGGCACATCTAGGCCAAGGTGTGGCACAGCTAGGCCAAGTGTTGTCCTTCCTAGCCAAGATCATTACCTGCCGAAGTGCCCATGTCACCTTACTTGTTGCTTATACTTTGTCACGCTCTTGTCTTATCAATCTATCACCTTTTTGAGGAGATCCAATCAACCGTTGCCACGTGTCCCAGCAGAGGGTTAAGTCAGCCGGCAGAGTTAGAAATATATCATTGTGTGTCATATCTCTTGCACGGTAGAGAGAGAAGCTCTAGGAAGAGGAGAGGAAGTTGGAGTGAGAGAGCTAGATCCGAAGCTTGATCTTTAGGGTTTGAGCCGTTTAATCCGTGTTTTGAGGTTAGAATCTTGATTTACTCTTGTTATTCTTTATGTTGATCCGATTGCATTGCATGATCTGGCATGATTCATGAGCCATGCATTGATTTAAGGCTTGCTTTAGAAAGAGAAAATGATGTTCTTATGTTCTTTAGATAAAACCATGTTTTGATCCGAAAGTTTGTAACAAGTTCCATGTTTTTGTATTTGTTTTCATAAAATCTTCAAGTATAGGTACCCAGGTGTGGACACCCCATTTTTGACCGTCCTTAAGACTTGGACATCATCGTTTGAACACTCAATGATTGCCCTTGTTTGTGTTCGTCTTGAGTTCTCGAGGTTTCGGCTACGCGCCTTACCTCAAGACCTCTCGACTTGTTTGTTTTGTGTTTGGTTTTGCATCAAACACTTGTTGTTTTTCTTCTGAGGGTGGAAAATATCTTGTAGGCCATCCCCACACCTCACCGGCCATGGCTTGAGGCCACCGGCCTTGTTTCCTTGCCACCGGCCATTGGTGATGGCCGGTCGGCACTATTGATGGTCGGTCGGCATTGTGTTTGGTCAGCTGACCACTGATTTTGGTCAATCGGCCACTTTTTCTAGCCGAGACCTTTTCTTGAGGGGGTTTGAACCTTTTGAACCCTTGGTTTTAGCTTCTTGAGGAAGCTTGAACCTTTTGAACCCTTGGTTCTAGCTTCTTGAGGAAGCTTGAACCTTTTGAACCCTTAGTCTTAGCTTCTTGAGGAAGCTTGAACCTTTTGAATCCTTGGTCTTAGCTTCTTAAGGAAGCTTGAACCTTTTGAATCTTTGTTCTAGCTTCTCCAAGAAGCTTGAACCCTTTTGTCTAGCTTCTCCAAGAAGCTTGGCCCTTTTGCCTAGCTTCTCTAAGAAGCTTGGCCCTTTTGTCTAGCTTCTCCAAGAAGCTTGGCCTTCTTGGCCCTTTTTGCTCCAAGCTTCTAAGAGAAGCTTGGACCCTTCTTCCTCTATCAAAGAAGAGCTCCTCTTCCATTGCAAGGGTTCCAAGAAATTTTTCCAAGACAAAAACATATATCTCTCTTTATATCTCTACATCCACGCCTCCAAAGTGCTTGGTTCTTGACCTCTTTGCACCCCAACTCCTAAGCACACACCTCCACCATTCATCTAAGATTCTTGGAGGGTCTTGTGGGGGCTCAAGACTTGGTTTTGACTCAGAAAAATCTGCTGGGGTGCTGGTTTTGAAGAAGGTCTTCAAGGGTGAGTTTCTAAGCCTTAAATCCCCCGTTTTTGCACACACTTTTAGCCTGTCTTGCATGCTATTTTGATCTTAACTTATAACTGAAAAAAGTCTTGTTTTTGAGTTATTTAAATAGTTGTTTAAGGTAACTTTTGTGTTTGGGGTTATTTACCCCCTCTTAGGCCTTGTTTGGCCCCATTTTGTGCTATTTTTGGTGAGCTCCGGGACCACCTTGTTTGGGCCTCCTCACCACTGAAATCTTGAGGGATTTCAGTGGTGAGGATGGTGGTTTAAGATCCTAAGAAGAAGAGGGCCATCCCCTCTCCTTGTTGTCTTTAAAATGTGTCATTTTAGCCTCATGTGTGAGCACCATTCTTGAGTTCATGTTTGCCATGTCTTAAGTGTTATTTGTGCTTATTTTGCCATGATATAGCACTTTTTTTACTTGGTTTAGACACACCATGCTTGCTTTGCATACTTGTCTTGTAATACCATGATTTGCCTTAGCATGCTTTATGCTTTGAGCCTTGTTTCTAGCATGTTTTTGGCTTAGCTTTGTGAAGCTTTTATGCTTGTTTTGATGTTCTTGAGGACTATTTTTGGTCATTTGGGTCATCCATGCTTTGCTTTGTATAGCTACCATGTAATCCCCCTTGTAGGCCTTAAGTATCGGACCCTCTAGCGTGCTATACTTGCATCATTTCAGTAGTTTAGAACCACTTGTCATGTCATTTCAGTCCTTGTGGTATGCTTGTATGCTTGCATTTGATGCCTCTTTAATGCTTTATAAGGTTGGTATTTCATGCTCCATGTTTGTGCTATTGTGTATGCCTCTAGGATTAGATCATTTAGATGCCATTGAAGTGGTTTTTGGGGCTTAATTTGGCATGATTTGGGACTGTTTTGATTCACTTTGATCATTTGCTTCATGTGTCATATGATCATAGTTTAAGTCCTTGGGCTTGGATGCATGCTTTGCTTGCATTGGTAGGTTGATTTGGCATCATCTTCTACATGTTTTTCAAAGCTTATCATGTATGCTATGTGCCAATGTTTGCCCCTTTTAAGTGTGCTTGAAAGTTGCTTCTATATGCTTAGGTATTCAACCATGTTTGCATGCATGTTTGTATGCTTAGGTACTTGGCTCATGACATTTTGTTGCATGTTTAAATGGTGTTGCATTTGGCATGCATTTCTTGCTAAGTTGCCTAACATGTTACATGCCTTGCATGTGTGCATGGTTAAGATTACACTTTGCATGTTTGCTAACTTGCATACTTGCCGTCATGTTCATGTTGCATACTTAGCCTCCATGCCTAGGTTGCATTACATAGAGCATGCATGCTTTGCCTTTTGAATTGAGTATGATAGAGGTTAGGCTTTATGTGTTTATTTGGTTTTCATGTCGTTTGAAGTCAAAATGCACAACTTGGTTTCTTGGGCCATCACGCATTGAAATGTGCGATTGGTGATACGAGAATCGAGTACCATCCCCCTTTGAGTCATAAACATGATAAGGGGTGTGTTGGTGCACACATTTGCTTGAAATGCATTGCCATGCCTTGTTTTGCTCTCTGCTGCTGTCAAAATAGGTTTCTGCAGGAAGATATGGCCGGTCGGCCATCTATAGTGCCGATCGACCAAACATTTGTGGCCGATATCAATATCCATGGTCGATGGATGGCCGGTGGCCTTTACCCTTGGCCGGTGACCTTCCACAGTGCTCAGAAGGTGGCTCAGAAGCATCTTGGAGACTTATGCAGTTTTCAGAGGTGCAAAACATTGTAAATAGAGGCAACAATGGCATGGCATTAGATTTCCGGGCGAAGTCAATCTGAGCATGCGTGCATCCCTCTTCCCGAGGCCTTTTGCCGCTTTCATAGCTTAATTGATTTGTTAATTAATTAGGTGGTCTGTAAATTATTTAATTAGCTTGTAGATTAATTAAATTGTATTATTCTTTTGGTCCCTCCGAGCGAGGGTGAATTTGTAATAAGCGTGTGTGTGTGTGATGCATGTCTTCCAATCCCCACTTCTTTCTCCCTTTTACTTACCTACTTTTGATGGTTAGTATTAGGACATATTTCAATTAGCATCCTTATGCTATGCATGCGTGCATCCATTTATTTGTATTACATGCACCGGGCTCGGCGCATCATACTAATTGCATAGTATCTCAAATCTAACTTGAATACATGTTATCTGTGCATTTCACATGCCATCCATAGATTAGCCGAGCCTATTCTAGTGACATTCTGTATGTGATGCATTAGCCATTTTAACATGAACTAGGATCATGCATGATTACTAACTAGTTTCTTATTTTGGCTCGGAGTACACTGTGAGTGTTTATGCTTTAGCATCTTGCATGTTTGTGAATATTAACATGACAGCATGCTTGCCATGTGGCTCTGTGCTTATGTGATATAACTGCTTGAATGCCTGTGGGTGAAGGTTGAGTTACTTAAATTGGAACAACGCATTGAATATGAGTTTTAAGCCCACTTGAGAGTGGCAAAATTATATTTTCTAAGCCCACTTGAGGGTGGCAAAATTCATGTCTTAGCCTACTTGCGGGTAGCACCATCAAACCATTTTCAAATAAACAAACATGACATGTTTCGTTCCAATTTAGGCGACTTAGTCTATACTTGTTTGATGTGCGCATCACGTAGTAAATCTAGGCTAATAACCGGAATAAGAACGCATAATGTTTTCAAAACTCGATATCATGGTTAGTAGAGGCCGATCTTCGATCGGGCGAGCGGGGGTGCTCATGGCTAACCTTCCCCAATCGTACCCAAGTTCCCGAGCTGAGGCAACTTTGGTGATGGCGGACACGTGGCCTTAGGCAAACGAGTCAGGGTTTCTTAAATTCCCCCATAAAAATATTTAGGTGGCGACTCTGTATCTGGCAAAGTAGTCCATGTTTGACACTTCTTTTCTAAAAATCTGTTTTTCTCCAAACGATTTGCCAGATTTGGACTCTTTGGTTCAGATTAAGAACCGTAACAATTTGAGTCCAAACCGTAGTGAGCCCAATATGAACAGAACGGGGTTCCCCCCCTGGGAACGTTCGGGGACGTCTACAGTTTCTGGCGACTCTGCTGTGGAGATTTAGAGAACTTGACTCGAACTCATGATATCTTGTTTTGACTACACTTATGTGTTTCTTTGCATTACATGTGCATTGGTGCGCCTAGGACACCGTGTTTGCTATCTGCCATTCCTAAACGGTTTGCCAAAGGCTTGTCTTGTCAAGACATGACCATAAGGCTGACCGGTTATGGGCTCTGATAGTATAGGAACACAAACCCCAGTTTTACCGAGGCACCCTTTTCGACCATTCGACCTAGTGCATATTCGGAATCCATAGTGACCATTCCAAACTAGGACAGGTTGCTTACCCGATATTAGGTTGTTTGAAACTGCTGTGTGCATAGTGAAACCCTAGCTCCTGACAAAATACGACAGGGAAACCCTACCCCAACATAGGGGTGTTTTGGCTCTCATTTGCTTGCTATGTGCTTTTTGGAGTTGGCCTCTACAGGAATGCATATATCAGTTTACAAGTCTGGGTATCAGGCCTGCGGGCATCAGTGTTTTGAGAATCAGTTATATCTGTGGGTATCAGATTCAGATTTGGGGCAGTGATTTTGGGGAACAGTGATCAGTAGTAAAATATAGTTATTCAGTTATGCCTATGCCTGTTCTGATGAAATTGGGCTGAGATGCTGCCTATTTTCTCTTTTGCTAGGTAGTCCTGGAACCATAGCTTCAGAAGGCTCCAATATCCCCCGAGGTTCATTGGATTTTTACCGATAGACTTTGTCAGGTCATAGACTCAGTTCAAGGGTAATCAGGGCCAGAGAAGGCTAGTCAAGCACAGACCACCAGTACAACAGTTACCAGATCAGTGATCTTTGAGCAGTCGGGCTGAGATTTCCGAGCCTACTGCTGACATAGATATACCTGTTGCTCAGTTAGATTACAACAATATGTCGGGTCTGGAAGAGATGGTGCGCCAACTCCAGGATAGTATGAAAGCCATGCAGCAAGACGCTGCCCGTCAAGCAGAATTCGCCAAGCAACAGGCTGTGGCCATAGCCCAATAGGCAGAGACAATTGCCAGGTTAGAGTAGCAAACTGGAGTATCTACTTCACACCAAGCTCCTCCCTCACTGAGAGTTCCCATACTCGGGGAGGCGACTCACGTCCAGGATGATATGAAAATTCCAGTCGGGCCACCTCCACCCCCGGTTCTACCCCATCTATCCAAAACACCCACCAACCTACCGGACTCCCCCTTTGAGTTCGAGAAGGACCCCACAGCACTAAAGGTGAGCAAACTGGAAAAGCTGTTCAAGAAGGCTCAAGGCATGAAATCCATTCTAGACATAGAGGATGGTTATACCGACTCAGTGGTGACATTACCGGATCGGTTCAAGATGCCACATATCGATCGATTCGATGACTTTGAAGACCCAATGGTGCACCTCCAACTATTTTCTAATATCCTGAGACCAATGGGTTTGACCACAGCCCAGAAGCTATAACTATTTGGCCGAACCATGTCTGGGATAGCCGCAATCTGGTATGCGAAATTAGAGAACTCTGTGAAACAGAATTGGGAAGAGATGGCTGGGGGCCTTCACCGCTCAATATTCCTACAACACACAAATCAAGGTCACAACTCGTGATCTTGAAGTCACTCGCCAAGAGCCAAAGGAGGGTTTTTCAGAGTTTGTGACGAGATGGAGAGCAAAGGCCATGATGATGACTACAAGGCCTTCTGACAAAGACCAGATAAGGATGGTTGTGCGCAACCTCCAACCCAGGCTGATGCAAAAGCTGATCGTCCTACCCCTTCCCACCTTCGCGGACATGCACGAGATTGGGGTGCAAATCGAGGACGCTATGAAACAGGGCCTTATTAATCAGGAGAATGAGCAGCCTAGGAGGGTGTTTACCTGTAGTTCGAATGTGACCACCAGCGGTGACGCAGCTGCTAGGACTTCAGACGTGGGCATGGTCGCCACTACCACACCAAGAGCAGCCACCCACTTTGTTGGTGCATCCACTTCAAACCCCCAAACTTCAGACTATCTACCCCGAGGCAAGAGGGTTTTCACCCCACTCTTTATGCCTTTGTCTAAAGCTCTAGGGGTCCTACTCAGGAAAGGACATCTAAAACCGTTAGAACAACGGCCTCTACCCGATCCTCTCCCTGCAAAGCATGACCCCACTAAGTACTTTGCTTTTCATCAACAAACTGGTCATGACACCGACAGTTGCGTCCGTCTCCGCCGCGAGATACAAAATTTGATTGACAATGAGGTCATCGTCACACCAAGCTCTGCAAAGTCTATCGGCACTTGATCAGTGAACTTGTGGGGGATAATGTGACTTTGTGATCGGGGGATGAACCACCTACGGGCGGCGTTCAGTTTATTCCAAGATGTGGCGTTTGGCATGCACTGTTTTGAGCATTTGCAAATGTTAGTTTTGTACTTTCTGACTTGGGTATTGGGTCAGTCTTGTCATTCTATATTGAGTTAGTCTTTTCATACTGAGTCAGTCGGGTCTATCTTGTTGTATCGAGTCAGTCCTGTTTTGTTAGAGTCCGGTGATTTCGGGGGTGTTACCTCGGACAGCACTTGCTTGTTTTGTGTTTGTCTTTTTGCTTTCTTTTGAGTCTGTTTCTGCCTTGGAGCCAATTATGCCAACAGATCTAAATGGAACAACGGTGATTTTCACACTCTTGTGTTTGCTTCTGCTGTGTGCCAGTTGTGCCAAAAATTCTAAATGAGATGGCAGTATTTGACTAGAAGCTGTGTCTTTTCTGTGCCTTGAAATCATTACATTGACCTGAGTTTTTCAAAACTTTTTTGAACATTGTGATGAAAACGAAGAGGAAGGAATTCCTCGGGATTTATAAAAATTTGATCAATTGAGAGATAGAAAGGCATGCTAAGCCCTTAACGAATGAAATCATGTTTGTTAATGTGAGTACTGAGAAGGATCCTAGCTTGATCCAGATTAGTCCCACACTGTTTTCAGTGCGAGCGATTAGTCGCTTTCTTAAAAGATTTCAAAAAATGTTTTGCGCGGTCCTGCGAAGACCTGTGTGGAATCGCTCTTGAGATTGTGCAGCTTAGGATCGCTCTCAGCCTCGAGACTCGACCTCTCATTTTCAAACCTTGGACTAGAACTCAGAAAGTTCAAAGGTCAACTACAATGTGAGGCCTGTGTGGCCAGATTCAAAGCAGCCCTCGAACAAGAGGCAAGAAAGTCAGATCAAAAAGACCAGATGTCATCAAAAGAAGCTTGCAAAGCTAGATCAGAAGCACCCCCGGAACTAGGGGCAAAGAATTTCAAATGTGCTCGAACAGCTGAAAATGGATCATTCCACAAATCAAAGAAGGTCGACAAGAATGCCAAATCCCAGAGGAAGGAAAGAAGAAAGTATTGCTGAAGAAAAACTGAGTTTTGATCCACGACACTAGGGGCAAATTCAGCCTCCCATTGAATGGACTCCTGCATCGTCAGCAAACAGCAGCCATTCTCCTGGATTCAGATGACTTCGGGATCTCAAAACCATTTGACATGGACAAAAATACACTTTTACCTTTGAGAGGCTCGCTGGGCCGAAAACCCGGAAGGGCGACCCAGGCTAAAGTTAGAGCAAGAAAAAGAAGAAAAAGAACAAAAAAAAGAAAAATGCAAAGAATGAAAGAAAAAAAAAAAGAAAAAAATGCAAAGAATTAAAAATGAAAAAAAAAAGAATTGAAAAAATTATGAAAAGAAATGAAAAAAAAAAAAGAAGATGAAAAGAATTGAAAAGAAAAGAAGAAAAACATAGCTCGCAAGGTTGAAAACCCGGAAGGGCGGCCTTGGCAAAAGGTAGAGCACAAAATGAGAGGTTAATTACCCGAGTGTATCTTACCCCGAACTACGTAAGGCTTGATTCCTATGTTTGGGATACGTAGGCAACTTCATTCTGAAGTCCAGCTGCAAACACTTCTACAATTGATTGTGTCCATGTAATGGTTTTTGATCGCCTTTGCCTTCTTTGTATCTGAAAGTTCGGTTGTGATCGTCACTCTAAGGACTGATTGCAGTGTGCTATGGCGCTATCCAAACAAGGGGCAACTTTTCGTTGCCATTCAATGCGCTGCGGTGCCATTCAAACAAGGGGCAACTTTCCGTTGCCATGCAGCTCTCTTCGAGCAAGGGGCAATTTTCCATTGTTATGGATCCGAGGTTGCGCATCTCAAAAGTAGGTTCCATGCTCGTTGAGCAGTGGCTGATTTGCAAAAATAGTTTTTGAGAATTTTTACTAAGGCTGACTAATTCTCTCGAAAATTATCCCATTTTTTCCAAAACTGGACCATTTCTTGGACCCAAAAAAGAGAAAATTTTCAGTGCTCATAACCTAACTTGCATGATTTTAAATCAGAAAATCGAACAAGCATGTTAATCTAACTCTCATGTTGGTCAAAATTGTTTTAGTAGAAAACCAAAAACAAAAAATGGTCAAAATGATGAACTAGGGGCACAGTTGAGTCAGGTGTTCTGTCTTTTCCCCGTTGTCAACATACTTGCCTGAAAGGGCACTATACTTGCCAGAAAGGGCACTCTACCTGTCGGAAAAGGGCACCACTGAAGCTGATCGCAAAAGGGCAGAAAGCTCTCACATCCTCCAAGCAACGAGGTATCAAGCCAAGTATGAAGCACGAACTGTAATGGATCAAGATATTCCACTTCCTTATCTGGACAGATCTGATCACGTCCAAACTCCCCAGTAGAGGATCATCAACCAATGTCAATTGCAGATCTGCTGCACATCCAGCCGCATCGCAACCCCTCTATGGGAGAAGTTCACTGTTGTGAGCAGAAGAAGGAGAATCTAGTAGAATGCTAGGGGCAAGAGCCCGCTACTTTCTGTTTATCCACCAACCACCCAGGGGAGGGATAAAAAAATGAGAGATTGAAGAATAGAGAGGTGTGCGTTGAGAGAAAAAGTGAGAAAAGGTCTTTTTTAGAAAACTAGAGATTGAGTGCCAAGTAATGTGAGAATCACAAGTGAGAAAGGGTGGGAAACAATACCCGGAGAAACAGGCTCCCTGTGCACGTTTGAGTGTCGTGTCTTTTGTTTTCTCTCGTTTCTTGTTTTGAGTCGTTTCGAGTGTTACTTGATGTGTTTAGGTTGTTTACCTTTTGTTTTCCGTTGTTGAGTCGTAGTGCACTGTGTTCAGTCATAGGCTCAATACCCTGATCAAGAACTCATCTCTCCATTTCAAAAATAAAATCGTTTTGCGCTTTGAGTGCCATGCCGTTCTCCACATCAGTGCAAAACAAGATTCGTTCTTTCATAAAACCGCAAGGTTCAACTCAGGTCATAAGAGAACAGTAGAACAAGGACCCATCTGAAGCAAAATAGGTTCCAGGCTACAAAGCAAAAGAAAAAGGGAAAACCGAAGCATCTGAGTGTGTTTCACCTTTAGCAAATTCCGTGATTGTACTCCGGATGTACCTCTTCAGGCCTTGTCAGTACTCTGAAGAATGAGTGTGCCTCTACTCCAGGCTTAAGCCTACTTCAAGTCAGAATGGCAATTAAAGCAGCAGCAGATGTTATCTCTCACCAATATAAACAGGGTGTCCTCTTTTGAGCTGAGCGTGTTGCCAAGTCCTCCGAGAGGTAAATCGGAGGAACTGAAGTACATGTTTGATGCCCCTCTATTGCATAGGATGTGCACTTTCATATACACTTTTGTTGCATATGTGCCGCGCATCGTTGCACAAGGGACTTTTCAACCAAGATGTGCTACGAAAGTTTAGAGTCCTCCAGCACAAGGGACTTTCCGAGAAGGTCATTCAAGCAAGTATAATACGAGATACAAAACTAAGGACAATCATTCATGCTTAACAAATACCTTTCAAAAACAAAGCAAAGCAAAACTCATCAAAACATTGATAACTTTATTAAAAATACCACTCACCTAGTTCTTCAAATGTCGGGGTCAAGGCAAGTCCAAGTCCTACAACACATGGCAAAGTCTATTGAATGCACTACTCAAAACAAGTCTAGCTTACATGCAAATGACCTCGACATTCTTCAAAACTAAGTCAATCAAATTGAAACACAGTTTCTTATCTTTGGAAAAACACGCTGGGCAACTACCAGGTCTAGGCCGAGGTCCCACACCTCCTTGCCGAGGTGTAGCCTCGATGGCCACATTCAAAAGCGAATTCGGGAAAAATCTGGTTTCCCTCTTGATAAACATGAAGAACATGAGCATGAAGAACTTGAAAAACATGAACATGAGGAAGATGAATGCAAAGATCAAAACTTGCTATTACAACAGCTGAGACTTCATACTATGAATTCAAAAGCATGGACCTGGGTACCCACACTCAAGGATCTTATCAAAACAAACACAAAAACATGAGCTTTAATGCAAACTTTCGGATCAAACGAGGCTTTTCTTCAAAAATACATGAAAACCGTTTTCTCTTTCTAAAACCAACTTTAAATCGATGAATGGCGTGCGGAACAGGTTTGATCGTGCAATGCAGCTGGATGATCAATAAGAACAACAAGAATAGGTTACGATTCTAACCTCAAAACTCGAATCTAACGGTTCAAGTTCCAACGATCAAGCTTGGAAGTTCACTCTCTCTAGCTTAAACTTCTCCTTCTTCTTCCTCGAGTCTTTCTCTCTAAAAGGCAAGACTTGATACAAATTATATGTTTCTCATGACAATCACTGACTTAATCCCTATGTCGGGACACGTGGCATCGTCTGATTGGCACTATCCAAAAAGGTGACTGACGTGACAAGACAAGACCAAGACAAAGTGTACTCGACAAGCTAGGCGGCAAGAACACACCGGCAAGTAACGACATCGGCTAACAACAAGACTTCGGTAAGTGATGATCTCGACTAAGGCAAAGCTTCGGCAAGCAGGGTAACAATGACATCGGCTTGGAAGGACAACACTTGACTAAGTTGTGCCGCACCTTGGCCTAGATGTGCCACACCTCGGTCTAGGTCATACCATTCCAGGAACAAAATCACTCATACAAGGATCAAGGATCTAGAACGCCTAGATATTAGCACCTCGGCCCAAATGATGCACTTCTCGGCCTAGGCGACGCTCACCTCAGCCTAGATGGTGACATCTCGGCCAATACGCCAGGGTGAAGATGGGTGCCAACTAACGGGGTTCCAAGATAGTTCTAAGTGACAAAGGTTTCGAAGGTGTCTAGGCTTAAGATGACCTCGGCAACACACCAGACAAGAACAAAGCATGCAAGCAATCATTCAAGCAAAACAAGACAAGATTTGCAAATGCACATATTAAAATAAGATCATCCATAAATGTATGCAAGTATGACTAAGTCAAAATGAGGGTTGTTACATCCTACCCCCCTTAAAGGAGTTTGGTCCCCAAACTTGAGTTACCTTGCTCCAAAAACAATTCTGGATGTCGGACTTTCATTTCTTCTTCCATTTCCCATGTAGCGTCCTCTCCGTAATGCTCCTTCCATTCAACTTTCACCATTGGTATCAACTTGTTTCTCAACTGCTTCACTTGCCTATCGACAATCCGTATCGGCTTCTCTTCATGGCCTAAATCTTCATTAATTACAATTCCGAAATAGTCGATCACATGTAGCGGATCTCGAATATATTTCCTCAACATTGAAACATGAAATACATTATGGACTTGGCTCAATCCTGGCGGCAAAGCAAGTCTGTAGGCAGCGAGGTTAATCTTCTCAAGGATTTCAAAAGGCCTGATGTAACGGGGTGCTAACTTACCCTTCTTCCCAAATCTTGTAACTCCTTTCATTGGCAAAATCTTTAGGAACACGTGGTCCCCGACTTCAAATTCTAACTCTCTTCTTCTCTGGTTGGCATAACTCTTCTGTCGACTCTGTGCGGTTTTGATTCTTTGCTGAACGAGCTTAATCTTCTCGGTTGTTACTTGGATTAACTCGGGAACAAGCAGAGCTTTGTCTCCTACCTCGGTCCAACATATCGGCGACCTGCACTTTCTTCCATACAGTGCCTCATACGGCGCCATGCCAATGCTGGCTTGGTAGCTGTTGTTGTAGGTAAATTCCACCAAAGGCAAATGTACTCCCCAACTTCCTTGGAGGTCTAATACACATAGTCTAAGCATATTTTCAAGTGTCTGAATCGTCCTCTCTGTTTGCCCATCAGTCTGGGGATGAAAAGCTGTGCTAAACCTCAACTCGGCTCCGAAAGCTCTTTGTAGGCTCTGCCAAAATCTGGAAACCAACTTCGGATCTCGGTCTGACACAATTGACATCGGCACTCCATGAAGTCTAACAATCTCATTCACATACAACAAAGCAAGTTTATCGGCGTTGAAGGTGGTCTTAACAGGCAAGAAGTGTGCTCACTTAGTTAGTCTATCCACAATAACCCAAATCGAATCCATACCCTTTTGTGTCTTCAGCAAACCAACCACGAAGTCCATGGAGATGTGCTCCCACTTCCACTCAGGAATTGGCAAGGGTTGAAGAAGTCCTGCTGGCCTTTGATGTTCCACTTTTACTTGTTGACAATACAGACACTGGGACATGAACTCAGCTATCTCTCCTTTCATATTTGGCCACCAAAACGTCTGCTTCACATCCTGATACATCTTGGTGTTCCCGGGGTGAACAGCAATCTTGGAACCATGAGCCTCCTGCAAAATTTTCCTTTTCAACTCTGGGACGTCGGCCACACACAACCTTCCTTCAAACTTGAGTACTTGATTTTCTATGGTGTACCCGGATCTCGGCTTTGTGACAATCTCATCGGCTACCTTCTTGAAGAATTCATCCTCCATTTTCCTTGTCTTTACCTTCTCAACAATAGTCGGCTCCACTGAGATCGCGGTTAGGCATGCCAAATTTCCAACCACCTTTCTGCTCAGAGCATCGGCTACGGTGTTAGCTTTTCCTGGGTGATATTGAATCCGCATGTCGTAATCTTTCAACAACTCAAGCCATCTTCTCTGCCTCATATTCAATTCCTTCTGAGTGAACAAGTACTTTAAACTTTTATGATCTGTAAAAATCTGACAAGAAGCCCCATACAAGTAGTAGCGCCAAATCTTCATAGCAAATACCACGGCTGCTAACTCTAGATCATGGGTGGGATAGTTCTTTTCATGTGGCTTCAACTGGCGAGATGCATATGCTATAACCCTACCTTTTTGCATTAATACACAACCCAAACCCTTATGCGAGGCATCACTGTAAACATGAAACTCTTCATCACTACGAACCTCGGACACATTAGTCGGCCTCGGCCAATTCACAACAGCTTCAATTTTACTTGGATCGACCGAAATACCATCGTTATCAATTACATGGACCAGAAATAAGATAGTGGAAAGCCAAAACTCACACTTGTTAAATTTAGCATACAATTTCCGATCCCTCAAAGTCTCTAAGGTAAGTCTCAAATGCTCCTCGTGTTCGGCTTTACTCTTAGAGTAGATCAATATGTCATCGATGAAGACAACCACAAACTCATCTAGGTATGGCTTAAAGACTCTATTCATCAAATCCATAAAGGCTGCAGGGGCATTGGTCACTCCAAAAGGCATTACTAAAAACTCGTAGTGGCCATACCTCGTCCGAAAAGCGGTCTTCTCAACATCCTCGGCTTTGACTTTAAGCTGATGGTAGCCCGATCTAAGGTCAATTTTGGAAAAGACTCATGTTCCTTGCAACTGATCGAACAAATCGTCTATCCTCGGCAACGGGTACTTATTTTTAATGGTTACTTTATTCAGTTCCCGGTAATCAATACAAAGACGAAGTGTGCCATCCTTCTTCTTAACAAACAAGACGGGTGCTCCCCAGGGTGAAGTGCTCGCCCTAATAAAACCCTTATCTAGCAACTCTTGTAGTTGAAGTTTCAATTCCTTAAGCTCGGCGGGGGCCATCCTATAGGGTGTTTTAGAGATGGGCTGGGTTCCCGTCATGATGTCAACCGTAAACTCTACCTCTCTATCCGCTAAGTGACCAGGCAAATCATTTGGAAAGACGTCGGGGAATTCACTAACCACTGGGACGTCGGCTAACTCAACACTTCGGTTCAAATTACTTAATATGCTACACAGATAACCTTGACACCCTTTTTGGATCAATCTATAGGCTTTCATGGATAAAATTAAGTAAGGTGGGCATACTACCCCTTTTCCCTGAAATGTGACCTCGGCTAGGTTTGGGGGCTTTAACGTAACACTCTTTGAAACACAATTTATGGACACGTGATTTGCCACTAACCAATCCATCCCCAAAATAACATCAAAATGAGTTATGTCCAATGGCATTAAGTCAGCTAACAGTTCAACATTCCCAATCACAACAACACATGCTTGATAGATGGATGCAACATTCATAGATCTCCCGGATGGAGTAGATACAGATAATACATAATCAAGGGGTTCTAGTTTCCTATTAATCTTCTTGGCAAACTTAGCAGAAATGAATGAATGCGTAGAACCTGAATCAATCAATACATATGCACTTTGAGAGCAAATCGAAAGCATACCTGACACCACGGTCTCAGCATTTTGAGTGTCCCCTGGTACTAGTGCAAAAACTCTGCCTTGTCTCATCGGTCCTTTCCCAGCATTACCTTTCTGCACAGAGCCCGAAGTATTCTCATCTTTCTTATTTTCCCCAGCCTTCGTTTTTGGATAGTCCCTCACAAAATGACCTACTTCACCACATTCGTAACAAGCCCCAGACGCCCGACGACCGACCCCGAAATGTGGCTTCCCACAACTAGAACATATAGGCTTAGTACCACTCTCTTGTCTTGGGTTGTTTGAATTGTCGACGTTCGCTTTCTTCTTGGTACCAAACTGTGCTCGGTGATTGTCATAACTCTGCCTCTTCCTCTAGTTCTCTCCTGAACCCTGGTATCTATTCAAGTTGGCTTCGGCCAGAATAGCTTTGTCCAACACTCTGGCATAAGTCGGCATGTTGAGCATGTTAACCCGGTCTTGTATCGGTCCACGGAGTCCACTTTCGAACTTCCTAGCCTTCATATATTCATCATTGACCATGTGGGGTGCGTACCTTGCCAACTCGGTAAAGGCACGGTCATATTTAGCTACTGTTCTACTGCCTTGCGTCAAAGTCTGAAACTCGGTAGCCTTACGATTCCGAACACTTAAGGGAAAATGCTTGGTGTAGAACAATTCTAAAAATCGGGTCCAGGTCAAGTCTGGAATGCTTTCTTGAACCATCATCCACCATCTGCGGACGTCATCATCTAGTGTAAAAGCTGCTAATGTCACCTTCTGGGTGTCAGTGCTGGGAAAGATCTCAAACAGCTTCTCCATTTCCAGGACCCACGCTTCGGCCTTCATCGGTTCAATACCCCCAGAGAACCTCGGTGGTTTCATCTTTTTGAACTCTCTGATCAAGGCTACGGTGCCATCCCCATATAAAGCTTGCTGTGGAGGCACTTGCGGCACTGGAGGAGGAGGAGGTGGAACTGCATTTCGGCCGTTTGTCTGCTCAGCCTGAGTCGACGTAGCATTAGCATACTGCTGTCTTGTCTGCCTTAACTCGCGGGCCAAACCTTCAACTAACCGCTCCAGTCTGTCCAATCTGTCCTCGGACTAATCTCGGCCAACTGGAGGTCTACCTCTCCTCATGATGCTATGAGTATGCAAAACGTGACTTTTAAACAAGACGAATAAATAATCACGTAGGCAGGTAACAATTAAGCATGCCGAGATGCTGCACACCTTGACCACATAGCAAACAATGTGATGCAATCTTAAAATCTTTCTAAGGGGAAATCCTACGCTCTTTAGGACTCTAAGTGTGTGAATGACGTATACCAAGGAACTTGTGCTCTGATACCATTCTGTCACGACCCCAAACCACCCCTAGTAGTTTGGTGCCGTGATGGCCAATAATCCGAGATTACCAAGGCCAACTTCCTTAATCCACACACCATCAGAGTATAATTATATGGGGCTAACAAGTACGGAAGCGATTTATACAAACAGATTAGTCCATAGGAGCGGTACATAAGTTAAATGAAATAGCAATCATCAGCATATGGGTTACAACTCGATTACAAATGAAGCAAAGTACAAATTACATCCTTCATATTAACAAAAGGGCTTCACAAGCCGACATGAACAAAAATACATGAAATACTGCTAGAAGCAAAATCTTCAGGATTGCCGACATCCTCACTGCCGACATAACATATATACAAAACATACATCTTGATCAGAAGGCTTCTCAAGCCGACGTATGCAACATACAAGTATTACAAATCGAGAAGCATAATTTTCAAGACTGCCGACGTAATTACAGGTTAAGCCGACATAATCAAAAACCCAAAATAAGCTCCAGAGTCATATCTAGGCATCACCGCCTTCTTGTTCATCACCTACATATATATAGAGAGGGTGAGTTTGGATACTCAGTGAATGGTATAAATAATAAAGGGGTTTGCATGAATAATAGCCGAAGTCCTTTCAAAACAATACAAAACAAAGCTTTATATATAACAAGGAATGGACCTCGTCCATCTAACAGATCTTCAAAGCTTCAAGGGATACTTACTAGCATCACATATTACAAATAACAACATTCCGGCAAACGTATCCATGCAGTAAACCGTCTGTGGCAAAACAAGACAAAACAAGAGGACATCTCAAACAAGGGTGCTACAAAACTTTAGAGTCCTCTAGCACAAGAGACCTATGTTACAAAGGCCCGTAGCCTTTTAACACGAGAGTGCTGCGAAAGTTTAGAGTCCTCCAGCACAAGGGACTTTCAAGACAAGATGTGCTGCGAAAGTTTAGAGTCCTCCAGCACAAGGGACTTTCAAGACAAGATGTGCTGCGAAAGTTTAGAGTCCTCCAGCACAAGGGACTTTCAAGACAAGATGTGCTGCGAAAGTTTAGAGTCCTCCAGCACAAGGGACTTTCAAGACAAGATGTGCTGCGAAAGTTTAGAGTCCTCCAGCACAAGGGACTTTCAAGACAAGATGTGCTGCGAAAGTTTAGAGTCCTCCAGCACAAGGGACTTTCAAGACAAGATGTGCTGCGAAAGTTTAGAGTCCTCCAGCACAAGGGACTTTCAAGACAAGATGTGCTGCGAAAGTTTAGAGTCCTCCAGCACAAGGGACTTTCAAGACAAGATGTGCTGCGAAAGTTTAGAGTCCTCCAGCACAAGGGACTTTCAAGACAAGATGTGCTGCGAAAGTTTAGAGTCCTCCAGCACAAGGGACTTTCAAGACAAGATGTGCTGCGAAAGTTTAGAGTCCTCCAGCACAAGGGACTTTCAAGACAAGATGTGCTGCGAAAGTTTAGAGTCCTCCAGCACAAGGGACTTTCAAGACAAGATGTGCTGCGAAAGTTTAGAGTCCTCCAGCACAAGGGACTTTCAAGACAAGATGTGCTGCGAAAGTTTAGAGTCCTCCAGCACAAGGGACTTTCAAGACAAGATGTGCTGCGAAAGTTTAGAGTCCTCCAGCACAAGGGACTTTCAAGACAAGATGTGCTGCGAAAGTTTAGAGTCCTCCAGCACAAGGGACTTTCAAGACAAGATGTGCTGCGAAAGTTTAGAGTCCTCCAGCACAAGGGACTTTCAAGACAAGATGTGCTGCGAAAGTTTAGAGTCCTCCAGCACAAGGGACTTTCAAGACAAGATGTGCTGCGAAAGTTTAGAGTCCTCCAGCACAAGGGACTTTCAAGACAAGATGTGCTGCGAAAGTTTAGTTAAGATTCTAACCTCAAAACTCGAATCTAACGGTTCAAGTTCCAACGATCAAGCTTGGAAGTTCACTCTCTCTAGCTTAAACTTCTCCTTCTTCTTCCTCGAGTCTCTCTCTCTAAAAGGCAAGACTTGATACAAATGATATGTTTCTCACGACAATCACTGACTTAATCCCTATGTCGGGACACGTGGCATCGTCTGATTGGCACTATCCAAAAAGGTGACTGACGTGACAAGACAAGACCAAGACAAAGTGTACTCGACAAGCTAGGCGGCAAGAACACACCAGCAAGTAACGACATCGGCTAACAACAAGACTTCGGTAAGTGATGATCTCGACTAAGGCAAAGCTTCGGCAAGCAGGGTAACAATGACATCGGCTTGGAAGGACAGCACTTGACTAAGCTGTGCCGCACCTTGGCCTAGATGTGCCACACCTCAGTCTAGGTCATACCATTCCAGGAACAAAATCACTCATACAAGGATCAAGGATCTAGAACGCCTAGATATTAGCACCTTGGCCCAAATGATGCACATCTCGGCCTAGGCGACGCTCACCTCGGCCTAGATGGTGACATCTCGGCCAATACGCCAAGGTGAAGATGGGTGCCAACTAACGGGGTTCCAAGATAGTTCTAAGTGACAAAGGTTTCGAAGGTGTCTAGGCTTAAGATGACCTCGGCAACACACCAGACAAGAACAAAGCGTGCAAGCAATCATTCAAGCAAAACAAGACAAGATTTGCAAATGCACATATTAAAATAAGATCATCCATAAATGTATGCAAGTATGACTAAGTCAAAATGAGGGTTGTTACACAGTCAATTCCCGTAAATTACTCAGAAAATTCTTAATAAATTCTCAGTAAATTACTAAGTAAATTCTTAATAAATTACTCAAGAAATTCCCAATTAATTCTCAGTAAATTCTCCGTAAATTACTTAGTAAATTCTTCGTAAATTACTCAACAAATTCCAGTAAATTCAAAGTAAATTACCTGAAAATTGTAAATAAATTACTCAGTAAATTATCAGTAAATTAATTAGTAAATTCCCTATAAATTCTCAATAAATGACCGAGTAAATTCCAAGTAATTCTCAGTAAATTTCTAGTGATTACTTAGTAAATTCTATGAAAATTACTTAGTAAATTTCCCGTAAATTACTCAGTAAATTCCCTGTAATTTCTCAGAAAATTATCAGTAAATTTTTAGTAAATTACTTAGTAAATTCTCAGTAAATTAGTCAGTAAATTCTCAGTAGATTACGCAGAAAATTCCCTGTAAATTAGGTAGAAAATTCCTAGTAAATTCTTAGTAAATTACTAAAGTAATTCTCTGTCAATTCTCAGTAAATTCTCCGTAAATTGCTTAGTAAATTCTTTGTAAATTATTCAATAGATTCTCAGTAAATTCTCCATAAGTTACTCAGTAAATTCTCAATAAATTACTCTGTAAATTCCCAATAAATTCTCTGTAAATTCCCAGTAAATTCTTAGTAAATTCCCAATAAATTTCCTAGAAATTCTCAATAAATTCTCAGAAAATTACCCAGTAAATTTCCAGTAATTCTCAATAAATTACCAGTAAATTGTCAGTAAATTACTTAGTAAATTCTTAGAAAATTACTTAGAAAATTCTTAGTAAATTGCTGTGTAAATCACTCAAAAAATTCCCAGTAAATTACTCAATAAATTCCCAATAAATTTTCAGTCAATTCTAAGTAAATTTTAAGTATTTACTCTGTAAATTCCTAGAAAAATACGCAAGAAATTCCCAGTAAATTCTCAGTAAATGACTCAATAAATTCTCAGTAAATTCCCAGTAAATTCTCAGTAAATATCTCAGTAAATGCCAAGTAAATTTCCAGTAAATTATTCAGTACATTACTTAGTAAATTACTCTGTAAATTCCTAGTAAATTACTCAGTAAATTACTCTGTAAATTTCCAGTAAACTACTCAATAAATTACTCAGTAAATTTCCCGTAAATTACTCAAAAAATTCCCAGTAAATTCTCAGTAAATAACTACGTAAATTCTTAGAAAATTACTCAAAAATTCCCAGTCAATTCTCAGTAAATTCCCCGCATATTACACAGTAAATTCTTCGAAAATTATTTCGAAAATTCTCAGTAAATTCTCCGTAATCACTCAGTAAATTCCCTATAAATTCTCAGTAAATTACTTTGTAAATTCTCAGTAAATTCCCTATAAATTCTCAGTAAATTACTTTGTAAATTCTCAGTAAATTCCCTATAAATTCTCAGTAAATTTCCAAGTAAATTCCCAGTAATTCTCAGCAAATTACTCAGTACATTCCCTGTCAATTCTTAGTAAATTTCCTATAAATTCTCAATAAATTTTCAATAAATTAATTAGTAAATTTACATTAAATTCTCAGTAAAATACTTATTAAATTCCCAGTAATTCTCAGTAAATTACTCAGTGAATTACCAGTAAATTCTCAAAAAATTACTTAGTAAATTACTCAGTAAATTTCTAATAAATTTTCAGTAAATTCTCAGTAAAATTCTCAGTAAATTCTGAATAAATTACTCAGTAAATTCTAAGTAATTACTCTGTAAATTCTCAGTAAATTCCTAGTAAATTCTCAGCAAATTACTTAATAAATTCTCAGAAAATTACTTAGTAAATTCTTTGTAATTACTTAGTAAACTCTCAGTAAATTACATAGTAAATTCGCAGTAAATTCTCAATAAATTATCTTTAAATTCTCAGTAAATTCGCAGTAAATTCTCAATAAATTACTCAGTAAATTTCGAGTAAATTTCCTATAAATTCTCAGTAAATTACTAACTAAATTCTCAGTAAATTACTCTTTAAATTCTCAGTAAATTAATTAGTAAATTTCCTGTAAATTCTCAATAAATTTCCTGTAAATTCTCAATAAATTTCCCAGTAAATTCCAAGTAATTCTCAGCAAATTACTTAGTACATTCCCATTAAATTCTCAATAAATTCTTAATAAGTTAATTAGTAAATTCACAGTAAATTCTCAGTAAATTACCTAGTAAATTCCCAGCAACTCTCAATAAATTACTCAGTAAATCACTCAATAAATTTCAAGTAAATTCTCAGTAATTTTCTTAGTAAATTTAATAAATTCTCAGTAAATTTTGAATAAATTACTTAGTAAATTCGAAGTAATTACTCTATAAATTATAAGTAAATTCCTAGCAAATTCTCAGTAAATTACTCAGTAAATTATTTATAATTTCTCCGTAAACTCTCAGTAAATTATTCTGTAAATTCGCGGTAAATTCCTAGTAAATTCTCAGCAAATTATTCAGTAAATTCCCAGTAAATTCTAACTAAATTACTCAGTAAATTCTCAACAAATTTTCATTAAATTACTAAGTAAATTATTCAGTAAACTACCAGTAAATTCCTCATAAATTCCAGTAAATTCTCAATAAATTACTAAGCGAATTCCCACTAAATTCTCAGTAAATTCTCCAAAAATTCTCAGAAAATTCTAAGTAAATTACTCAATAAATTCCCAGTAAACCCTCAATAAATTACTTAGAAAATTCTCAGTACTATCTCAGTAAGTTGCTCAGTGCATTACTGTAGACACCCCATTTTTGACCGACCTTGAGACTTAGACGTCACCAGTTGAGCGCTTGGTGATACTGCATAATGTGCTCGTTCAGAAGTTTCAGAGTCGCGGCCGTGAGCCCTGCCTCCGGACTTCCGAACCCTCTTCTGTGTCTTGCCTCGGTTTGCGAACCAAACTCGGTTTTCTCTGTTTCTTTTCCTAAGGGGAGGGAGAGGTCCCGTAGACCATCTCTCAGTGGCCGTGGGCTACATTTGGTGGCCGTAGGCCATTTTTCCCATTTCGGAGCCCGGTTCCCGATTTTCGGAGCCGTCAGGCCGTGTGCCTCGGTTCGGGACCGCCTAACCACCGCCATTTGCTCTGATTTTTGGCATACATCTTATTTACTCCCTTTTGAGGGACACTGAGGTTTGAGAAACCCACTTCGTGGTCGAATACCACTTTCGGTGTTTAACGGGCAGTTTTCGGGGCCCCGAACTGCGTGTTTTGGCCCCCGGAGCATTCGTTTTGCATCGGTTTTCGTTCATTTTTGGCAAGTACCTCTGTTTTATCACCGAGAAGGTCACTAGAGGGTGGGAGGCCAACAATTATCTTGGCAACCAGTTATATTCCATTTTCGCCCTCCGACACCCGTTTTTCTCACTTCCGAGCCAATGTTGAACACCTTGGGGCCACTTTCTTGAACTTTCAACCACATATTTGTGATGTACACACATGGGAGGACCCTAAAATTTGTTGGCCGGCCACTAATGTTGCTTGACCCTTTTGAACCCCTCCTTCCGAGCCAATGTTGAACAACCTGGGCCCTTTTTCTTGAACTTTGAACCACATATCTGTGATGTACACACATGAGAGGACATTTTTTTTTTTTTTTTTAAAAAGTTGATGCCTCGCCACTAATGTTTCTGATCCCCTTTTGAACCCCTCCTTCCGAGCTAATGTTGAACACCTGAGCCACTTTTCTTGACTTTTAACCACAGGGTTTGTGTTGAGGGCAAATGGGCAGGACCCCATATTGGTGGCTGCCACTAAACAACTTGACCCTTTTGACCCCTACGCGGCTGCTAGGGAGGCCGGCCGACCACCTGAACAACAAAATACACTGGCCGGCCACAGCCTCACATGTCACTTTACATCTGTATACTTTATCCCCATAATCATATATCTGGTACCGGGGATTTTTGTGTAAAAGCTTGCCTCCATTTCCCCCATTTACACCCCTCTTTTGTTCCTAAACCAAGGGCCAGCACTTGATTAGAGTTAAAAAATATTGTTCAAGCAGCATCCAACCTCCTTCTATCTCTCTCATTTCTCAAAAGCTCCCTAGGTTTCTTACCATTCCTTCATCACCACCAAGCACCACCACCACCACTCCATTTCCAGCAACAAGGAGGGCTTCTCAGAGGCTAAAGGTGCTGCAACTTGGTCCAAGAAGCAACCAAAGATTGGTCTACAAGGGTGAGTTGCTATTTCCCCCTTTTTGAGCTTATTTTTGCAACATTTCTTAACCATATATGCTTATTGTTTTAAGCTCCGGCCCTAACTGAAAGTTGCCTTCTTTTGAGCTCTTTTTCACTTTTGCTTAAGGGCTCAACACTGTTTGAGCCCCCCATATTGCACTTGCTTCAATATCCTTCTTAAATACCGTTTTCTTGCATGATATTTTTAGCTTGTGTGTGATCTGTTTTGGAGCATGGAATAAACTGTAAGTAGGCTTATTGTGAGCCCCTCTTCAACATTGAAGAAGGGATCAACACTGTTTGGGACCTCCATGCTATACTTTCCTTTATATTCTCTTTTGGTCCCCATTTTTGCATGCTTTGGCAGCCTATTATGCTTCGGTTTTTAGCCTTTTTACAGTACTATAAATAGTCTTATTTGGCCCATTCTTCATGTTTCATCAAGGGCCTTTCATGATTTGAGGTATATTTTATACACTTCATGTTATATCTCTCTTTTGGTCCCCATTTTTGCATGCTTTAGCAGCCTATCATGCTTCTGTTTTTGGTATTTTTAGAGGCCTAGAAAAGGTCTTATTTTGACCTTCTTAACATGTTTTATTAAGGGTCTTTGCTCGTTTGATGAATGGTTTGCATACCTCATGTTATAGCCTCTTTTGAGCCTCCATATTTTGCATTGCATTTCTAGCATGTTTGTTACTGTTTTGGGGTTTTTACAGTTCTGTAAATATGCTTATTTTTGGTCCCTCTTCAATGTTGTAGAAGGGAATTTTTCAGTTTGGGCTTGTGCATATACCACTTGCCTCTTTGGCCACCTTTTGGCCCGTTTTCTTGCATAAAAGCTTAGCCATATCTATGTTTGTTTTTGGGGTTTTTACAGTTCTGTAAATGTGCATATTTCTGGCCCCTCTTCAATATTGTAGAAGGCTCCTAACCTGTTTGGGGTCAGCAGCTGTGAGTTGCTTCATGACCTCATGTTTAGGGCCATTTTTGCATGCCATTGTTGCCTATCTTTGCTTGCTGTTTGGCCATGATTTGTACTGCTAAAATGCTAATTTTGGGACTGCCTTGCTTCTGTCTTTTCATTTGCATATCGATATTGTGCATGTTTGGTATAGCTATAGGCCATTTCGGGTCCAAATTCATGTTTCGGACTATTCCTGGCATCGGGTGTGTTTTCGCCTCATTTCGGGGCTGTTTTCCCCCACTTTTCAATGCTAAAATCCCATTAGCATGTTTGCATATCATTTTCCATGCTATTGCATTGCGTATGCCATTGCCTCGGTTTGCGTGCCCGTGTGCACGCATTTCGAGGCACTTCATTTTCATCCATCGGCCTCTTATGTGAGTGTGGCTGAGGCTCTCTCATGTTAGTATAAGTCCATGTTGCATTCTATATGCCATTTTAGCCATATTGCATTGCGTATGCCATTGCCTCGGTTTGGCGTCCCGTGTGTTACGCATTTCGAGGCACTTCATTTTCATCCATCGACCTCTTATGTGAGTGTGGCTGAGGCTCTCTCATGTTAGTATAAGTCCATGTTGCATTCTATATGCCATTTTAGCCATATTGCATTGCATAGGCCATTGCTCGGTTGCGTGCCCGTGTGCACGCATTTCGAGGCACTTCATTTTCATTCATCGGCCTCTTATGTGAGTGTAGCTGAGGCTCTCTCATGTTAGTGTAAGCCCATATCATGTTTCCATGTCATTTGCATTGCATATGTCATTTTCTCGGTTTGCGTGCCAGTGTGCACGCATTTCGAGACATCTCATTTTCATGGCCTTGTGCATACTAGGTTGTATCTTAGATTGCATTCATGCATTTCCTCGGTTTGCGTGCTTGTGTGCACGCATTTTGAGACATCTCATTCCATGACAATTGTGTATGTTAGGATTGTATCTTAGTTGCATTTCATGCATGTCATGCATATTGCATCGTGTTCGGGATAGGAGTTAGCCCGGCACGGGAACGAGGTACGTTTCGTACTCCGAGTGACGGAACGTGTCTCAATTCCAAGCCACCGACACTCCGGATCATCCATGATGGAGTTAGGTTCTTGTTGTGTTTATACGTGCATTCATTCTATATTGAGTTGCACATTTCGACTCCTCTGCCATCATGCATCGATATGCGTGATTGGTGGCACGAGGATCGAGGCATGCATATATTTGTGAAATACATTGCTATGCCCCTTTCCTACTCTCTGTTGCAGCAAAATGAAGAATCAGCAAACTTCCGGAGTTTGGCACGCTTTCTCAAGAAGAATCATCACAAACAAGGCAATCGGCTGAATCGCCGGACATCCCAGTGGATTTCCATGCAAGGCAGCTCTATCAGATGCATCATGACAGCTAAGCGCAGTCCCTGGCTTGCACGCCAGTTTTACAGCTTTCTTAGTTATTTGTTAATTAATTAGGATTTTGTATATATATTGGACTGTAATATTCTTTATTGGGACTGTATTATTTATTCGGACCCTCTGTGCGAGGGCACAACTGTAATAGTGTGCTGAGTGTGATTATGTCTTCCAACCCCACGTCTTTCTCCCTTTTATTTACCCGCTTTTGATGGTTAAGTATTAGGGCATATTTCAATTAGATACAGTATGACAGCATGTTGCATCATTCATCTGTTTTGCATGCACGGCTGCTGCGCATCATACTAACGCATTGTATTTTCGAATTCCAAATTGAATACAGTCACTGTAGCATCATCATATGCCATGTTTAATAGCCGAGCTCTGCTATACAGTGCGATCTTTCTGTCTTAGATTGCACTGTATAGTGATTGCTATCATTGTAGCTATTTTGTTTTGGTCTGGGTGATATGGTGATCTATCTTGAGTTAGATTTGCATTGGGTACCGAGGTATAGCTTTATCGCTTGATTGCATGCTTGCATGAGTGATGCCATGATAGCATGCTTACCATGAGGTTAATTGCTTATGTGATATATCTGCCTGAATGCCTGTGGGTGAAGGTTGGGTTATCTGAATTGGAATAATTCATCAAATGTTTTGTTCCAATTCGGGCGGCCCAGTTCTATACTTATATGCTGTGTGCATCACATAGTAACCTAGGATAATAACCGGAATAAGAACACACAATGTTTTCAAAAAATTGATATCATGGTTAGTAGAGGCCGATCTTTGATCGGGCGAGCGGGGGGTGCTCACGAAGTGACCTTCCCAATCGTACCCAAGTTCCCGAGCCGAGGCAACTTTGGTTGAGACGGACACGTGGCCTAGGCAAACGAGTCAGGGTTTCCTAAAATTTCCCCAAATAAAATATTTAGGTGGCGACTCTGTATCTGGCAAAGCAGTCCATGTTTGGCACTTCTTTCAAAAAAATCTATTTTTTCTCAAACAATTGCCAGATTTGGACTCTTTGGTTCAGACTTAGTAAACCGTGACAAATTTGAGAGTCCTGAGCTGTAGTGACCCCAAATGAACAGAACGGGAGCTCACCCTCGGGCGTTCGGGGACGTCTACAGTTTCTGGCGACTCTGCTGGGGATTTAGAGAACTTGACTCGAATTTGTGATATCTGTTTTTGACTACACTTGTGTGATTCTTGCATTGCATTTGCATTGGTGCGCCTAGGACACCGTGTTTGCCATCTGCTATTCCTGAACGGTTTGCTGGAGGCTTGTCTTGTCAAGGCATGACCATAAGGCTGACGGTTGTGGGCTCTGCCAGTATGGAACACAAACCCGGTTTTACCGGGGCACCTCTTTGACCATTCGACCTAGTGCATATTCGGATCCATAGTGACCATTCCAAACTAGGACAGGTTGCTTACCCGTTTATAGGTGTTTGAAACCGCTGTGTGCGTAGTGAAACCTAGTCCTGACAAAATAGGACAGGGAAACCCTACCCAACATAGGGGTGTTTTGGCTCTCACTTATCTGTTATGTGCTTTAGAGTGCGTCTCTACAGGAATGCATGTATCAGTGTACGAGTTTGGGCATCAGGCCTGAGGGGCATCAGTTCAGTATTGTGGTATCAGGCCTGCGGGCATCAGTCAGTATTTTAGAATCAGTTATCTGCGGGTATCAGATTCAGATTTGGGGACAGTGATTCAGGGATAATACAGTTTTGAGGACAGTGTGTATTCAGCTTATCGACTGTGTGTTGTTATGCCAGGCTGTGTGTCATGCATTTTATTTTAAGCTGTTATGCTGTCCGTTTATCTGTTTATTTTTTTCTTTCGCTTTATTTATCTTTTGCTAGTCAGTTTAGCACAATTGCTTCCAACCCAGCAGGCATTCCCCAAGCACTTTGGACAAGAGGTCGTCGACTCAATCGATCTGAGGATCTAATCGACGGACAGCCAGTGTTCCATTCTCTACCCCCCCGTTACCAGAAGAAAGCCGAAAAAGCGCAGTGGTGTCAGAACAGAGGTTGTCAGAGCGTGGGTTACTTTATCAGAGGACTATAGGACTGAGGTCTCAATTACTGCTATAGAAACAGACATACCAGTTAGACAGATGGATCAGCAAAATACATCAGGGATGGAGGCCCTAATGTGCCAAATGCAGGAGAGCATGAGACAGATGCATGATGATGCCGCTGTCAAGCGGAGTTCTCCAAACAGCAGGCCGCGATCATGGCCCAACAGGCCGAACTGATTACTAGACTGCAACAGCAGAATGCGGTATCTGCTTCACAACAAATTCCTCCTCCGGCAGGGGCTCCATTACCTGAGCAAACACCTACTTTCAG